>CAWUFW010022643.1:0-91109 GCA_963921515.1 Calotriton arnoldi
CGCCATGCATGCGTCGCACACAGACACAGGGACACAACCAAGCAGCACACACATCAGCCCCACCCCGAACGCACATGACACGTGACAGGCCGGCCACAGACATGTCCTCAACGCCCAATTCACGGACAACACCCAACGCCACACAACCGACGCACACATATCAGTGAAGACACGCAACAGCAGGACACACCCCAGTGTAACAAACATGGCGTAGCACACAGCGGCGGCAACACCAACTAGGAGAAGCAGGGCCCCTTCGGGAAGAGGAACGCCAGTACCACACAGAAACACCCATACCACCCTGCACATATGAACAAGACATATAAAACGGAACACCAAAGAGCCCGGGGACCGACAACAGGTGGCCCAAGAATAACATTCACACACAAGGCCCAACGCAGAGCGGAAAGGCAGCCTGCCGCCCACACAAGGGAGAGCAGACAGCACTGAATGACCTTCCATTCCAACTCCGAAACCACAGCCCTACGACAGAAGCCGGTGAATACAGCCATTGTCCAAGAATAGACCAACACAGGCATGCCGAGGAGACCGACCACAGGGCAGATAGCGCATATCACAGAAGCACACAACGGACGGGGAAGAAAGAAGAAAACACTCCCCCATGTCGGCCACATGCAAGTTAATTGGAAGGAGTCACACAGCACTGACCTTGAACTGTCTGAGAAGCATGTGGGAAGAGGGCCCGTGTCCTCCAAACAAGCCAACAGAACACAAGTCCTGTCTCCCTACGACTACACAGAGCTCACAGCAACCCCGGAGCGTGCACATTGCAGACTGCACACACAGCCGGAGCACGCCACCTCAACGAACCGCTGCGAAATGGCAACCGCAACACACCTACCCAACTACGCCGAACAGCTCAAGCTGTACAAAACCAACCTGTGCCATACATTGGGATGCGATCTCCTGTCCCTGCTGAACGTAAGTTACCGACTGACTTACCGCATCACATTGTTCAGCTGCGTCATGCCCGTCTTCTACTGTCGGAGGTGTCCCTACCAGCATCCCGTCGAGATATGCCTCTCCAACCCGGCATGTCTGAAGGCGGACCTGCTACCACTACTCCTCCCTCTGGACGCACACGACAGGGCCTGCTCTGCCTATGGGGGCATGGCGTATGTGGCCAACATCGCACCCGCACTGAAATGGGACCACTGTGCCTCCACACGACGGATCATCGATAACAGCTACATCGAATGTCACCCAGCATGCCCCATCATGGTCCTCCAAGGGACAACCTACGAACAACACCTTGACAGCCACCATCCGCTTCATTGGCTGGCAAACATGTACACCACCAATGACATGGAAGCCCTGCTGGACGGCATCGCATACCTGACAACCTGTAAATACGCTCGGACCACAACGCAGGTTCCCCGAGTGACCTATGATGTCCAACCCCGCACCCATGCTTAGCTTCCGCACGGACTGGCCAGTCACCACCACAACAGCCATACCAAACGACCGGCAACTGTAACCACACCATCAACGACATCGCCATGACATCGGATATGACCGGGACATGCACACTGTTCCCCATCACATCCAGGAACACCGCATGCATCGTGGGAGGCAGTGGCATGGGCTCTGTGTATCGCACCCACATGGACGGAACTGCACGAACAACTAGGACACGACATGGATCCAGCGCCCATGGACACACACACCGCTCAGTGGACATGAATAGGTCGCCTGGAGTCTGTGGGTGCTGCACCCCTCCCACCCCGCCCGGGAATCCCATAGCAGGACCTTTGCATGGACGACAAGTGCATACAACAACAACACGACCCCAGTGACTGTGACATGTCCAGTAACCACCACAGTGCAACAACAAGTGGCACGCCGCTGCATGCACGCAAGCACATGCCCTGATGTCATCTCACATGCACGCGTGCATGAGGAACAACCGCAGCAAACCTGTCACATGGAACTGAGATGGACTGTGCCCATGATGCCAAGCGGTCTGGTAGGCTACATGTATACCGTCTGTGTCAAAGTCCGCAGCTCCGCAGCTATACGTAAATGTACATTAGCACAGCCTTGGCCAAGCAGATGTCACTCTGAAGCCCACATCCCACATGCAACAGCCAATCACATGTAACCCCACACCCTATCCCATTTGCAATCATGCTCAGTATATCCTCAACATGTATCCCGCTGCCAGTAGTGTCCACTATACTGCATCACAGAGGACAGAAGACTCAATATAATGTTTGAAACCAAAACTGTCTCCGCTGACTCATTTCACAAGTACGAATGAGAGAGGATGAGAGTATGTGAAGTACACGGCAGTCGTGACATGACCATGTAGTCCACTGGTATTGGATGTCAACGCAAATGAGTAGCACTACTGTGGAAGACACACATGTGTCGTGTGAAGTCGTATGGACGCAGTGCTCAGGTGGGTGGGTGCGACGGGTAGATGCGCACATGCCAAGTTGGAGCACGCCGTGTTGGGAGGGGTCATGAACAGTACACCACCGCTTCCCTGGGCATTGTGAGAGGACACCTGTCGGGGGAGTGAACACGTGTGTGCACAGCAGCCGGGCACACGTACAAAGCGGTACCAGGCGCACCTCAGCCCACCCTCTGTGGACAAGCTGGATCCTGTTGTGCGCCCGCCATGCCCCTGACAAGGCACACACAGCCCCAGTCGACCAGGTGTAACCCCAACATAGTCAATCCGCACAGGCGATACAGGGCACGGGATGGCAGTGGAGCATGGTGTGTGAGAGGTCTCCTCGCGCTCCTCCTGGTCATATCACGCAGGCAATAGAACCTCAACGTCTAGCATGGCACAAGTCAGATGGAAGTGTAGGGGACGCACCACAGCACGAGCAGCACTGACGTCACGGGAGGTGGCTCGCACCATCCCATCCATTGCCCATCATACCAACCATGCCACATGCCATTGCGACTAAGTGCAAGCGCGTGCGCCACCACCCCCGAGCCCTCCCCAGAGAGGCCAAAGAGTGAATGTGTGGGCCATCAGCCACAGACGGACGCGGCCTGGCCGCAAGGGCAGCCACAGCCACTGGGTGTCGCAGGTGGCGGATCCGGGAAGGCGAAGACTGTGATGCATAGTCCATGCAGGCCGGGTCACCATTTGGGGCACCACGCAGGTGGACGGCGTCCCGCGACACATCATACCCTGAGACAGCCCACTCGTGCAACTGGACCCACACATACACTCCTTGCCCTCTCTGGTGCGAGCTTGGGGCTGCCTGTGCAAGCGCTAGCCTCGCAGGTGAGCATGCATATTGGGGGAGCGAGGGGAGGACATGAGGGCTGGGGCGAAGATGACTGTATCACTGTCAGTTAGTACAAGGGATGACCCAGATGTGGAAAGGAAGAGACGTGTCCCGTGTGTACTGCAACTAGTCGCCAATACAACTACCCCCCATGTCCGGAATGTAAGCCCGCACCTAGGCCCGCCCATCCGCCACATCGAACATACCACCAGCACGACAACCTTCCCATTCGAAACACTGACTGGGGTGGCGACCAGTGTACAATCATGTGTAGCCTACCCACGCGTACATGTGGGCCCTCCATGATCCATGTCACCTGCAGCAAAGTCATGACATGCGCAATGAGGGAAGTGAGGAGAGCTGCCCGCCCCACGCGCAGAAGGTGCATCAGCTCCACAGACCCAGCAGCGAGTCCAGCAGGGGTCACATGTGCAGGGGCAGCTGTGCCTGGTGTGAAGGCACATGCATATGGACAGCACATCGACCAATGTGTAGTCTGCCCACATCTACAGTCCATCATCATGCGGACATAGGAATTGAACACAGGGCAACACATCTTAGTGGGTGCACCCACCGTGACCAACAATGCGCAATCATCGACGTACCCGCCCTGTGCATGGCCCCCCACCCAACGGCGGCACATCCAGTGCCACCATCCCACACACACAAGCCTTCCACGGAACATGCTGTGTCCAATGGTCAGTACAGAGTCAGCGCCCATCTGGTGGATCCTGAACAGGAGACACATGCACACACATGCCAGCTCCCACTATGTACGACTGCCACCTGGCACGTGCAATGTAACCTCTCACCTGTGACGTGTGACTGCAAGCACACAGCCGTCTTGGCATGGGGCTGTCAATGTGGACACCTGTCAATGTTTCGGGAGGTGTGATCCGTACAGTGCTGTACATAGGGTGCAGTGCTGACACCTACTACTGTCTCATATCCCCTCGTGCCACAGGTCCCACTTGTTTTGGCCGCTCAGCCTCTGCCCACATCGTCGTCGTCGTGTGCCATACTCATCCAGCCGCGGAAGCAGTTCCATGCTCAGCAGACATTCATGTTGCCGTGGCGTTGCCGCTGACGGATATGCAGTCAGTCCCCATCAGCACGCCCCGCAAGTCATTGGGGCCTGGATCCCCATGTGCATGCACATGGCAGTGGTTTGTATCACTAGCCATTGCCATTGTTGGGAGACCTGTGCAAGTGTATTGTGGCCGTGCCGTCCCAGCTTGACAGCTGGGCTGTGGCTCATGTGCTTGCTCAGTCATGTCAGTGATGTGTATGCGAAATTGCTATGTGTCGTGTTGCATTGACATGTGTCCTCTGCCATTGTCCCTAGGCGGAGACCGAACATTGACCGCCCATACCAATTGCTGGCGGACATGGACGATACAGAGGTTATTAGGAAGTTTCGGCTGGACAGGCCAACCCTGCATCGACTGTGTGCCATGTTAGAACCCCATCTCCGTCCCCGCAGGGTGTATCCGACTGCTGTCACCCCCACGGCTAAGGTGATGGCCGCCATGCATTTCTTCGCCACTGGGTCATTCCAGCACACAGTGGGCATTGGAGGAGGGATGTCCCAGCCCATGTTCAGCAAGGTGCTGAGGGATGTACTGGCAGCCATGATGCTGTACCGGAACAGGTACATCCGCTTCCCCAGGGCTCGTGAATTGGCGGCAGTGAAGGGTGCATTCTATGCCCTTGGCAGAATCCCACACGTCGTTGGAGCCATTGACTGCACACATGTCGGCCTTGTTCCACCACAGGCCACTGAGCACCTGTACCGCAACAGGAAGCACACGCACTCCCTGAATGTGCAAGTGGTGTGCCTTGCGGACATGTTGATCACCCACGTGTGTGCAAAGTTCCCAGGCTCGGCCCATGACGCACACATAATGCGCAACAGCATCTTGCCACGACTGATGTCCAATATGCAACAGGATCGTGCCTGTATTGTCGGTGAGTATGTGGAGTGGTGTAGCGTGCTGGTTGTGCGATGCTGTCCCCTGTCCAGTTGGAATTGCAACGGTTCTCTGTGTCCCTCACACCCAGGTGACTCTGCGTATCCGAATGGGGCATGGCTGCTCAGTCCATTGAGGAATCCTCGCACCCCAGCAGACGATCGCTACAATGAGGCACATGGGAGGACCAGACGTGTGGTCGAGCGTACCTTTGGCCTCCTCAAGTCCAGGTTCAGGTGCCTGGACCGCACCGGGGTGCGTTGGCGTACTCCCCACAGAAGGTGTGCCAGATAGTGGTGGCGTGCTGCATGCTGCACAATCTGGCCATTCGGAAGCAGATCCCCTCATCGTGGATGACGGAGATCAACCAGGGCCCCAGCCCGCAGACCAGGACAGCTCGAGTGAGGAGGACAGCGGAGAGGAGGAAGCTGGTAATGTGCGGCAGCAGCTCATCGCCCGCTACTTCACTTGACGGTGAGTGTCCATGTACGACGGCTGATGTGGCTGTATCTGTGCAGGTGTGTGTGTGCTGTGTCAGGGTGGCCGTTTGTTCACTGCGTGCTGTGTGTCAACGCTCCATGGCCAGGGTAGTATGCCACTGTTGGTGGCTGTGGCATTGTGCCCTATTGCTCTGTGCGATGTGTGTACATTGCTTGTAGTTGTTGACATGTACTGTGTGATGGGTGTGTGACACACTCATTGAATGTGCTCCTGTTCTGTCTCCCACCCCTAGGTCCCTACAGGCCCTCCGGTTCCATTGCCATGCCACGCATCAGGTGCCTTTCTGCCCAAGGTGGCCGTTGAATTCCATACAATTAAAACACAGGGCACAAACAGCAGTTAGTGAAAAAGGTGCATTTATTACAAACTGTGACATGTGATTGTGTGTAAGGTGATGACAAAAGTGGTGCGTGCAGTGACAATGAGCTGTCGGTCATGGCTGCGTGATGCTCAGGGTGTACCCACTGGTTCTATGTCCATAGTCCAACACACACATGCCATCCAGATGGCTGTGTGGAGTGGGATCGTAGTCCAAGTCAATGCAGTGGCTGGTCAAGGATGGCTGGCGGAAGGCTGGCTGGCTGCCTCACTTGCGGCTGGAGCGTGCGAAGTCCTCCCGGGAGATCTGTTTCCTCTTCGGACGGCCCCTTCCACGTTTGCGAGGGGGTGCCTGCTTGCGACATGCTGGTGGTTGAGGTGTGATCACTGGCTGTGGACACAGGGGAACTGGACACTGCTGCTCCACCCTGCGCCCCGGCAGGTGGTGGCGGAGGGGAGCTGCTGTCCCTGGCTGTGACCTCACCGCCACCACCAGCTGTCCCATGAGGTCCACGATTTGGCCCATACGGGCGTCCATGGACCTCAGCACCCCCAGCACCTCACGCGTGTCTGAAGCAGACCGGACCCATTGTCCTTGGGCCTCTTCATAGGCCCCAAGGACTCTGGCCATGTGAGGCAGGGCATGGCTCCCAGGGGAGGCTGGCGTTTCCCTGACCCTGCTCCTCCTACCAGTCCTGCTGCCACCGGCCTGCCCACTAGCCACATTGCTCACCACGGTCCTCGCTGTGGCTCCCAGGGTGGATCCAGTCGTCCGGGCCACCACCTGCGCTGGGGCTGGTGCCAGCGAAGACGTGGCGGTGGTGGCGGCGGTGGTGGTCGGTGCGGCGATGGTGGCGGTTGCGGCAGTGGTAGTGGCCACAATGACCGTGGGTGTGGCCGCAACGACAGTGGCAGCAGGGGGCTGGGAATGTTCAGCAGCCCTGGATGATGGGTTGGTGGGTAGGAGGGGTCCTGGGGAGCGGCTGGGCCCTGCCACACCAGATGGGCCTGCTTGGTTGTCCGTGTCCGAAGAGGAGGACAGATCCTCCAGATCTGTGTGTCCTCGTTGGGGGCTTGTAGGCTGGCTGTGCTGGCTGCTGGCTCCATCCCCAGCATCCAGCAGTTCGTCACCTGTGGAGAGAATGAGATTTGTTATTGTGTTGCACCTGGCGAAGTATGTATTTGTCGTCTGACATTGACAGTTCGTGCAATCTCGTACATGGGTTTCCCGGAGGCGTGTGTGTGGCTGTAGCATCTGTAGTTGTGTGTGCTTGGCAATGGGACTGTGTGCTGTGCACATGTGGCATGGGACGGATTGGCCATGCCGATGGGTGTGTTGCTGTGCCCCTACTTATTGTGACTCTGGTGTATGCGGGCTCCTGGCCCATCCTGGGTCTGGTTTGTACTTTGCTTTTGGGGTTCAAATGGAACGCTTAGGAACGCATATGGCAACATGGGGGCCATGCCCCAGAATCGCATTTGGGAGGGGATATGCTTTTGGGGTTCAAATGGAACGCTTAGGAACGCATATGGCAACATGGGGGCTATGCCCCAGATTCGCATTTGGGAGGGAATATGCTTTTGGGGTTCAAATGGAACGCTTAGGAACGCATATGGCAACATGGGGGCCATGCCCCAGATTCGCATTTGGGAGGGAATATGCTTTTGGGGTTCAAATGGAACGCTTAGGAACGCATATGGCAACATGGGGGCCATGCCCCAGATTCGCATTTGGGAGGGAATATGCTTTTGGGGTACATGCTGTGAGCCATGGGTGCCGAACGTGACATGTGTTGTGGCAGCATGACAGTGCATGGTTTGAGGTGTGTGCATGCTTGACATGGCCTGCATATTTGCTGTCTGTTGTGATTACTGGACATGGCATTGGACGCATCGTTATGAGTGTGTGATGGTTGTGTGCCAGCCAACGTATTGCAGTTGTCCCATCTCCTTGGTGTGCGTGCTGCCCTGTGCCATGTGCATCACTGCAGTGCTCGGGGGGGTGTGGCCCATGTTGTGTGTTGTTGCTCACAGTGTGTCGTGCACTTCATTGACTTCTGGCACATGGTTGGTCATGGGCATGTATCTTAGCGTGACTGCTGTATGTGTGGCAGCTGTGCGGATGACATGCCTTTCATGAGACTGGGGCTGACGGATGGGATGGATGGTATGTTGTTTGTGCATGGTGTGTCTGTGTGTTTGATGGGTTCAGTGGTGTTCGTGTGCATTTATGTTGTTCCGCTCTGTTGCGTCTAGTGTTGTTTGTCTTACATAGGCGTAGTTGTGGGGTGTGTGGTTGACAGGCAGTAGGGGCTACATGGACAGGACTTCAATGGTGTTTCGGTTGTGTGTGATGAGTTGCACAGTGGCTGCCGTGTGGGACTATGTTCAGTGTGGCTTGTGCATGCAGACGTGGCTCCTTGGGTGTTGCTATGTCTGTGATGGGTCATGTGGGGTGTGAGTCTGTTGTTCATGTCCGTGTGCACATTGTTCACTTGTTCGTGACGGTGGGCGGTGCTGCGTGTTCGTCTGCTACGTGACATGTCCCATGTGTTGGTCGTGTTATGGTCCTCATGCCTCCAGTTATCCAGCCCTGTCCAGTTTCCCACCTGCAAGTTGTTCGTGCGTGCACTGTACTGGATGCCACATTGCTCTAAGCGGGGGGTGCTCCATGTTGCAGGTCTGTGGGGGTGGGGGGGTGTTGTGGGTCGTGGGGTGGCTGGACACCCACTGACACCGATTGCTGTGGACCGTGATGTCTGCCTTTCGGCTGTCGTTGTGCACTGCGGTGGCTGACACGTGGCTGTGGGGTGTGGGGGATGCTCCTCCTTGCTGTGCTGTGGGACTGGGGCCTGGTGTGTGTTGTACTTGGGCTGTCCACCGTCCCACCCACTGCACTTTGTGTTCCTGCCACTTTCCTGTTACTTGTCGGTTAGTGCAGCTGTGGCGGACACATGGGTGTGGTGGGTGCTCGTTGTGGCGCTTCTGGCATATTTGGGGACCTGTTGGTGGTTACGTGGCTGGCTTAGTGTACACATGTCCCCACGCATCTTACAGTTGTTCGGTTTGGGCTGTGTGTGGTAGTGTCTGTTGCATGTGTGTGTGATGTGTTGTGTATTGTGTGCTGGACATGGGGGTGTTTGTCCCTGGGAGCTGTGGCATGGTGGTAGTGCATGTGAGTACATAGCGGTGTGCTGGTATACATTAGTTTGTACTTACCAGCCTCCACTCCCCTGCTAATCCGGCGAGGATCTCCGGATGGATTACGACTCGCACCTTCTCCTCCCACGCTTTGAAGGTCTTAAAGAGCGCGGGATTCCCTCCGCCAGTGACGACAGCCAGCTCTCTGTTTTTGCCCTCCTTCTTCTTGACCAGGCTCTTTACGTCATTCCAACGTTTGTTGATCTCGACTCTGTTCCTGGGCAGGGTCCCGACTGCATTGACCTGGTCTACGATCCGGTTCCACATTCTGTTTCTGGTGGCTAGTGGTGTGTGCTGGACCATGTTCCCATAGATTTGTGGGTACACCTTGATGATCTCGTCGACCATGACCGTCAGCTCCATGGGCGTGAACTTGGGCATTCTTTGTGGTGCCATGATGTTTGTGGTGCTGGTGCGGTGTGTGTTGTGTAATGTGCAGGGGGTTTGTGGTGCCGGTGTTTGGTGGTGGTGGTGGTGGTGGTGGTGGTGTTTGGTGGTGGTGGTGGTGGTAGTGGGGTAGTGATGTGTGCGTTTCTGTGGTGTGCTGCTGTCCTTGCTGTGTCACTGTGTCCTCTCCTCTCCTCTCTGGTTTGCAATGTAGCAAGGGGTTGTGGTCTGTGGGAGTGCTGCTTTTGTACTCACCTATGTGGGTGTGTCCTCATGGTCTGTTGTTTTCAGGTGTGTTGTGTCTGGGGTTCTGGCCTTTGTATTTTTTGTTTGTCCGGGGGTGTTTTCGGGATGTGTACTGTGCTTGTGTATTTGTGCGTGCCTTGCTGTGTGGACTTGTTGGCCATGTTGTGTGCTATTGGTTTTGTGTGCGGATGGTTTCTGTGCAGGTACGTTGGCGCCATGGCTTCTGCCGTGTCGATTCTCATCGGCGTTGTTTGCGCTGGCGGGCGGTATATTTGTGGTTTTTCCGCGCTCATGTCGGTGCGATCGTAATTTCACGTGCGGTGTGTCGGCCGTGAGGGCGGGCGGTTTTGTGTTGTCGTGCGTGTTTCCGTCCGTGGCGGGCGGTTTGACTCCGACTCGGACGTTGGCGGGCGGTATTTTGTGTGCTTTTTCGCCGATGGCGGTATTCGGTTTGTGTAATCGTAATGGCGTGGTCGGTGTTCAGGCGGTGTGTGCGGGCGGATTTTTGCCGCTTCCATGCCTGGCGGAATTATTTACGCCGGGTATCGTAATGTGCCCCTTAATATTTAAAAAGGTATTGAAAATTTAAAGACACTATTTATAAAGTTAAACAAATATATAAAAAAGAGACATTATTTTGTAAATAAGAACAAAAATATTTTGTACTGTTTATACTAATTTCATATAATATAATATGAAGTAAGAAATACAAGACATGTAATTAATTAATAACATATTTTTATTAACATTTTAAATATTTTTATATTATACAACAAGATTATAAAAAAATATTCAAAAAATAGTTTCATTATTTAAATAATTAACAAAAATAAACTGGCAATTTATTATGTACATTTACATTTTTAAACACATTTTCTAACATTTTTCCCATGCATTTCCATTGAAGTCAATTGTAGAAAATGTCCTTTTTTCATTTTTACAGAAAGACATGACGTTGCCGCGTAAACGTAATTTTCGTCATTACGGGGATCGTCGCGCTACGGATCAGATGCAAGGGAGAGCTCCGTCAAGGTAAGACAAATTTAAATTATTAAAATACATAGTGTAGTGGTAATGTTTATTGTAAGGAGGGAGGTAGATAGATGTAGTAGATGTGTTTTAAGTACTTTTGCTGTGTGTTAACCATTTATTTCACTCCGTTACAGGTTGCAGTAGTAGACCCATGTTGGGTCTCTTTTTCGAAACAATTTTTGTTTAATAAAGTTATTAACAATATATACATTATAAACTTAATTAAACAAAAGTGTTTCGAAAGGTATACATTTATCTTTTTGCGACAGGTTTTTAAAAAAAAGAAGGATTTATCGTCGTCGCGGTTAGATGTATCTTTAATATGATTTAAAAAATACATTTCCAGTTTGGAAAATAGAAGATCGGATATTTTTACATCCACTTATTTTTGGTTTTTGGATCTGCGAATTACATTTTTTCGAGATGGTTTTTCGGCGAAGGATTATGGTACGTGGAATCGAAATGGAATTGTTTTCGAAATAGATTGGATTGCATCGTTGGATTTTGTTGCGTTTTTGCAGAAAAACAACAATTTTTCGGGATTTTTTTGTGTGCGTTTTTTAGTTATGCACAGTTCATTTTTTGTAAAAACTGTGCACATTTAAAAAGTAAAAATTGGGTTATGGATTTACCAAAAGGAATGTGGATTATTGGTAATGGATTGTCTAAAAAAAAAGGACACTTGGTGAAAAAATGGATGGAACTCAAGTCCAAGAGTTGAAAAAGAAGACATCTGAAGGTAAGGAGACCCGACATTTAGTATTAATTTAAAAATATTTTTAAAAAATGCCAAATGAATTAGTGTTAACTTTTAGGGCAAAATAGGCAAGTAAGAAGTTAGGGCCTTATTAGGATGGCGGGCGGACACTCTAGCGGTGCTGGGACCGGCCGCCAGACGTGCAGCAGTCCCGCACCATTGATTAGGATGCGACCGCCACCCTGGCAGTCGCATCCTGCATCTTTGACATTACGGCGGGTGCTGCTTACAGCAGCACCCGCCGCAATGCCAAAATGGCATGATGTGCATTTCCATGCACAACATGGCAGGCATTTGCATGGTGCCTGCCACCTTGTGCATGGCAATGTAAAGGGGGGCACCATGGGTACCCCCCAAGTACAGCCCTCCACCCCCCCAACCCCCCGGGGGCCCGCAACGATTCCCGCCAGCCTTTCCATGGCGGCATTGCCATGGAAAGGGTCTGAATGCCACACATCCTAATATGGATGGCGGTGCCTGCTAGTGAGCGCCACCATATTAGGCCCCCAGTCCGCCCGGCCGGCAATCGTAATGATTGCCGGCCGGCGGTAAAGCGGCGGACGCACTTTGCGTCCGTTGCGGTACCCCTGCCATAATAATATGACAGGGGGTAATTCTGGTTGCGATGGCGGTTGGATCGCCACCACCGGGCCGGCGATGGTGATCCGCCCGCCATCGTAATCAGCCCCTTAGTGTGGGTTAGAAATGGAGGATGTGTGCAAGATTATCTAGGTAGTCTGAAGCCACCATCAACGTAAACTGTTGAATTACACCCAATAGTCTTTCAGACATTTCCTTTGTACTTTTAGAAATACGTGGGTTCAGACTACCTGTTAATGAGTGCGAAATTCTCATTTCTTGGAAACTTTGCTCCTTCCTCAAAATTTCCAAGAAATGATAGAAATTAGGATGTTAGCCAATTGATTTATTGAAGGCATTGTTTGTTTTTGCTCCTCCCTCTAAGCAGGTCGTGTAGCAGTTCCACCACTCCACATGGAAACGTGGCTTCCTCCTGCGACCCGACCTGCTTAGATGGCCAATCCATGTGTCTTCAAAATAATTTAGAATAGGTGCCAATTTATCTTCGTTTGAGGTAAAGTATTCAGATTCTGTAATTGAAGTGTAGTACTCGTCTACACTGTTAGGAGGAACAAAGCAAAGGGCAGTTAGTTTTTTTAGTTCAAATTGTAGTTTGCTATCTGATATATAATCCTCAATTAAGGATGTTTTTTGAATTTTTCGCTAATATGCCTGTGAAAAGTGAAAAAAACATCCTTGAATTCGGGTATCCGTGTACAATTTGGTAATAGTATTAATCATAGGTAGTTCAAAGTCAATTCGTACTTTTCTAGGACTTTTGTTTGATGTTTTGGCTTTTATCACTGACAATAATTCAGTGTATGTTGAGGATTGTTTATCAGGGAGTAAACTGTAAACACACCCACCAACACAACGGACCCAAACGAAGCAGCCAGCAACCTCGCCAAGTGGCTGACCGCCTGCGCCGACGACCTCGCACCACTAAAAAACCCTCCCAGCAGACCCGGAAGCAAGAAAACCCCTTGGTTCACCAACGAACTCAAGGAATCCAAGAAGAACTGCCGCACTCTCGAGAAAGCCTGGCGACTCGACCAGACCACAGACAACAGGACCGCCCTCAAGCACGCCACCCGCAAACACCACCAGCTGATCCGTGCCACCAAGAAGTCGGCACTCAAAGAACGACTGGACAACAACGCCCACGACAGCAAGGAACTTTTCAGCATCGTCAAAGAGTTCTCCAACCCCAGCGCCGGAAACAACGACATCACCCCCTCGCAAGACCTCTGCAACTCACTCGCCGCGTTCTTCCACCGCAAGATCACCGACATACATAACAGCTTCGACGCACAGACCACGCACCCTACCGCCGAACCAACGCCCGCCACCACCACCCTCTGCAACTGGACCCCGATCAGCACCGAAGACACCACCCGCACGATGAACTCCATCCACTCCGGATCACCAACCGACCCCTGCCCACACCACGTCTTCAACAAAGCCGACGCCACCATCGCACCCCATCTCCGGGACATCATCAACTCCTCCTTCCACACCGCCACCTTCCCGGAGAGCTGGAAGCACGCCGAGCTTACCGCCCTCCTGAAGAAACCAACGGCGGACCCCACCGACCTCAAGAACTACCGTCCCATCTCGCTCCTTCCGTTTCCGGCCAAAGTCATCGAGAAGACCGTCAACAGACAGCTTGCCGCCTTCCTCGAGACGAATGGATCCCTCGACCCCTCGCAGTCCGGGTTTCGGGCCAACCACAGCACCGAGACCGCCCTAATCGCAGCCACCGACGACATCAGAACCCTAACCGACAACGGGGAAACAGCAGCCCTCATCCTCTTGGACCTCTCCGCGGCGTTCGACACCGTCTGCCACCGCACCCTAGTGAAGCGCCTCAGCAACATCGGAATCCGAGAGAAAGCACTGGAATGGATCATCTCGTTCCTCGCCGGAAGAACCCAGAGAGTCCGCCTCCCCCGTTCAGATCCGAGGCCACCGAAGTCATCTGCGGCGTTCCACAAGGATCTTCACTCAGTCCAACCCTCTTCAACGTCTACATGAGCCCCCTCGCAGCCATCGCACGCCAACACAACCTCAACATCATCTCCTACGCCGACGACACCCAGCTGATCCTCTCCCTCACCAACGACCCCACCACCGCCAGAGCCAACCTACACGACGGGATGAGAGACGTCGCCGACTGGATGAGGAACAGCCACCTTAAACTGAACTCAGACAAGACGGAAGTCCTCATCCTGGGCTCATCACCCTCCGCCTGGGACGACTCTTGGTGGCCCCCGGCCCTGGGCACCGCGCCCAAGCCAACGGACCACGCACGCAACCTGGGCTTCATCCTGGACTCCTCCCTGTCGATGACCAGACAAGTCAACGC
Source organism: Calotriton arnoldi (assembly GCA_963921515.1). Lineage (NCBI taxonomy): Eukaryota > Metazoa > Chordata > Amphibia > Caudata > Salamandridae > Calotriton > Calotriton arnoldi. The sequence continues at coordinate 14,629 of CAWUFW010022643.1, forward strand.
CGTCTCATCTTCGTGCTTCAACACCCTGCGCATGCTCCGCAAGATCTTCAGATGGATCCCCACTGAAACCAGGAAGACCGTCACCCAGGCACTCGTCACCAGCCGACTGGACTATGGGAACACCCTCTACGCCGGAACCACAGCCAAACTTCAAAAAGACTCCAGCGCATCCAGAACGCCTCCGCACGACTCATCCTGGACATCCCCCGACACAGCCACATCACCGGATACCTGAAAGACCTGCACTGGCTCCCCGTCAGCAAGAGAATCACGTTCAGACTCCTCACCCACGCACACAAGGCCCTCCACGACCTGGGCCCCAAGTACCTCAACGACCGCATGACCTTCTACACGCCCACCCGCCAGCTACGATCAACCAGCCACGCCCTCGCCACCGTACCACGCATCCGCAGAGCCACCGCCGGAGGAAGATCCTTCTCCTACCTGGCAGCCAAGACCTGGAACTCCCTCCCCACTCACCTTCGGCGAACCCAGGACCATCTCTCCTTCAGGAAGCAGCTCAAGACCTGGCTGTTCGAGCAGTAACTTACCCCCTCCCCCAGCGCCTTGAGACCTCTCCCGGGTGAGTAGCGCGCTCTATAAATGCCGTGATTGATTGATTGATTGATTGAACTGTAAACTAAGGGAACTACTGTGTTATTAATATATGTGTGAATAGTGTATATTTGGGTGAATGGATGGGGCGTGCTTTTAAACGTTCCATCCATCATCCAAATATCATTGTTCTCCAACCTTACAAGATTATGGTGTGTGCTAAAGATTAGAATTCTCTTTTGAGGGTTTTTGTTGTCATGCAAAAGGAATGGTTCATTAGTAACAGTTACAGAGAGTTCAGGTGGAATAGGTTTGAGGTGTTACTCTTTGTGGGTTACTTGCCTGTTTTTTACGTTGTACAATTCTTCTCAGATTAGGAATTGTGGGCATACTACTTGCAACATGTGGTGGAATGTGTTGGGCTACCTCCCTCAAAACTGCACCACAGGGTTCACTGGAGGTGGATGTAATTTCTTTAATTTCATCTATTGTTTCTCTTACCTCAATCTCCATTGCAGAGGCAGAGTGGTTATGTTCTGTGTTTCTTAAAACAGAGTCACCAAGAGTAACCGCTCTGCCTGTGCAATGGGTTGAGTAGTATTGCACACACCTCCAATGACACCTGGGCTCAGATAGTCTTGTCTTACAATAAACATACCCACTATGATTGAGTAAACGGTTTCCCCGGCTTGATGTTATATATTTGGCTTGATTTTACGTCATTTTCTGTTATGGATTGAAGAAGAAAAAAAAAAGTGTGTTTTTTTATAATTTCCTGTGTATACCTGTTTAGGGGAAAAAAATGTACAGTACATCTTATGCAATTTATTGAACAGTTTAAAGTTAATGCTTTTTGAAGTTATATTTAATGTTTTCAACGTGTTGCATTTCTAAATTTGAGGAAAGGTTATTTTAAAAAAGCTTTATTGGGAGAGGAAAATGGTTAAGTTGTTTTATTGAAAAATATTTCTAGTTTCTTACCTTTTGACTAGATGTTGCTTGATGTTTTTACTTTGGTGGACGGTTTTGTTAATTAGTTGATTCTGAAAGGAAAAATATTTTATGTGTTTTTTCAGTCTTATGTTATTTTAAGTTTACTAGGGAGAGAAACATGGTTAAGTAATTTTATTGTTTAATGTTTGAGTAATCTTACCTTTTTTGAAAGGTTTTGGTTGTGGTTTTCTGTTTCTTGACCAGTTTCAATTTTATTGTGGTCTGAAATAGTAGAAAAAAAAGTCATTGTTAGGAGTTTGTGAAAATTTTAAAATGTTTACCTGAAATAGAATAACATATTTTGGGTTATGGAAGAACAGGTTAATGTTTTGACTTTTTACAATACTTTTTGTGTTTTTACAGAACAAATACAATTGTGTTTATTTTGCAATATTAACCCCTTCGCTGCTAGGCCTTTTCCCCCCTTGTGCTAAGCCTTTTTTTGGCTATTTCGGGTAGTTTGCAAAAAGAGGGTCAGTTTTCACTGTAAAAATGTGGTGTGTCCACGTTGTGTTTTGGGCCGTTTCCTGTCGCTGGCACTAGGCCTACCCACACAAGTGAGGCACCATTTTTCTCGGAAGAGTTTGGGAAATGCGGGGTGACAGAACCTGGTGAGAGCCAGACAAGTCACCCCATCCTGGATTTCCCTGGGTGTCTAGTTTTCAAAAATGTATAGGTTTGCTAGGTTTCCCTAGATGCCGCCAGAGCTAGGGTTCAAAATCTACAGCTAGGCACTTTGCAAAAAAAGGGTCCGTTTTCAATGTGAAAATGTAGTGTGTCCACGTTGCGTTTTGGGCCGTTTCCTGTCGCGGGCACTAGGCCTACCCACACAAGTGAGGTACCATTTTTCTCAGAAGACTTTGGGGAATGCGTGGTGGGTGGAATTTTGTGGATCCACGCAGATTACAGAACTTTCCATCACAGAAATGTGAGGAAAATGTTTTTTTTTTAAACTAAGTTTGAGGTTTGCAAGGGATTCTGGGTAACAGAACCTGGTGAGAGGCACACAAGTCACCCCATCCTGGATTCCCCTTGGTGTCTAGTTTTAAAAAATGTACAGGTTTGCTAGGTTTCCCTATGTGCTAGGGCCCAAAATCCACAGGTAGGCACATTGCTAAAAACAAGGCCGTGCCTAGTGGGCTTTCTGCCGCCCTGGGGGGAAATCGGGGGGGGGTTTGCCCCGATATGCCCCCAAGGGGGGCAGAAAGACTGTGGCTATTAGTTTGGGGGGTGGGGGCATTGGTATGCCCATTCTGGGCAGCCCCCACCCCCATGCATAAAAAAAGCCAGCGTCTAGTGTGCTCTCTGACTCCCCCTGGGGGCAGATCAGGGGCTACTGCTCCAAAGACTGTGGCATTTTTTGGGGCATGGTGGGGGCATTGTCATGCCCATTCTGGGCAGCCCACACCTCTGAATTAAAAAAAAAAAAATCCTGGATGCCTATTGGTCTTTCTGCCCCCTCCCCCCCCGGAGGCAGATAAGGGGCTTTTGCCCCTATCTGCCTCGGGGGGGGGCAGAAATAATTTTTTGACAAAAGCTGTAAGATATTAAAATTGTTATATGTGATTACATTTCTGCTTGGATTAATTTGGTAATATTTTACATTTAATATAGGTTTCACTTACTTGCAATTGTAGATGGCACTGTTTGATGTAAATAATTTTCTGGCAGGCAAAACGCGTGTGGTGTGTCTGGCAGTCAGTTAACCACTGTTTTTAAAATGGTAGACGGCTGCTTTTATACGTTTTTTTTGTGGTGTACGTTAATTGAAAGCAAAATATGTTTTGTGTATATTTTGTTGTCATCATTTTAATGCTGTGTAAAACTGTAATAATTTTTAAGATTTATAAATGTTCGTAATTTTTTTACATATATGTTATGTCCGCCATTTTGGCGACCTGCGGGTCAAGGTGATTTCATTGAAAGTGTTGTAGGACTTTAGTTTTCGTAAAGTTTAAAATGGTGGATTATTTGTTTGGATTTTGATTACTTTCGTTTTATTGGCGTTTTATTATGTTTAATATTTTAAATAATTAATGGTTGATATTTTCGTATAATAAAGTGTGTTAATGTTAGTTTTTTGGGGTCGTCGTCCTTCTAAAAATATTTTGAAAAATTGATATGATGTGTTTTTAATTTAAATATTTGATGAAAAAATATATTGTTAATTATTTTCTTTCTCCCAAAAAAATTTATGTGTGAAAAATGTATTTCCATTTGATAAAATAAAAGTATATTTTTATAGATGTATTTTTTTATTGTTCACGGTAAAAAAACGAGTATTAATTTTAGTACTCGAGTATTAATTTTAGTAGGCAAGTATTAATTTTAATGTTCAGCGCTTTTTTTAAATACCGTGTATTAATAAGTAACCCACCCAAAATCCCTTTTTTCTTTGTATTCCGACCTATTTGTTAGTATAAGATTTTTTATAAAATAATAAAAAACGAGTATTAATTTTAGTACTCGAGTATTAATTTAAATACTTAGGGGCTCATTAGGTTGTTGTGACGTTGGCCACCGCCGAGCCGGCGGTGGCGACCACCACGACATCGTAACGAGTGAAACCCCCTGCCATATTACAATGGCAGGGAGTTCCGCAGCGGACGCAAAGTGCGTCCGCCGCTTTCCTGCCAGCCGGCAATCGTACCGATTGCCGGCCAGGCGGAATTGGCCCCTAATATGGTGGCGGTGCCTAGCAGGCACCGCCATCCATATTAGGATGGTGTGATGTGAAGGCCTTTCCATGGCAGCTCTGCCGCCATGGAAAGGCTGGCGGAAATTGCTTTGGGGACCCGTTGTGGGCCCGGGGGGGGGCTGCACTTGGGGGGGTACCTATGGTACCTCCCCTCATTGCCATGCACAAGCTGGCAGGCACCGCGCGGTGCCTGCCACGTTGTGCATGGCAATGCACAACATGTATTCTTGGCATTGCTGCGGGTGCTGCTCACAGCAGCACCCGCCGCAATGTTAACAATACGGAATGCGACCGCCAGGGTGGCGGTCACATCCTAATTGGTGGTGCGGGACCGCCACACCGCTGGCGGCCGGTCCCAACACCGCTAGGGTGGCGGGCGGACTGAAGTCCGCCCGCCATCCTAATGAGGCCCTCTGTACTCATTTTAAGTATCCGTGTTTTAGTACACTACCCCACCCAAAACCCCTATTTTCCCTGCATCCCGTCCCAGGGGTTTATTATACAAATAAAAAAAAATGCGATGTAATTGTATGCGTTGTACTAGTATGCGTTGTAATGGTTCATTCAATGCATTAACATAATTTTGCGTTGTAATGGTATGCGTTGTAAAAACATGCGATGTAATGGTACTTGCGTTGTAAAAACTGTGTTGTAATGGTTTGCGTTGTAACGTCATATATTCCTTATGGATAGTCTTTGCTGGCCCGTCCAGTACTGGAGGACCGCACATGGCCCCTGTATGTTTGCCATTATTCTCCCCAAAGATAACCCTCAAGTAGATGAGACATTATAAATCAAAAAGGATATGATTAAGAGCAGATATTGGTAGAGTCCTTATTTAATTTGTCTTGAGAGGTGGATTCTGCATTTGAGGATTTGTCGCTTCTGCTGCCATCCACATCAGGCAACGCCTTAGAGTCCGCTCGCTCAGAGGCTCCTGAAACCGCAGATCTGAGTCTCTGTCAGAGAGACCTGCGGTGTTGCCTGACACAGGGAAGCAGGGGACAACCTCCCAATCATCCCAATCAATCAGGTAAGTTTAGAATCGATTGTGAGTCCCCGCCCGGTTGCTGTACTTCAAGCCAGTCCCATATTTCCAAAGTTGTGACTAAGAAGTGGGACCTCTCATTGTGGATAACCTTCATTCTGTCAAGGAAAAGTAGCAAATATGTTATTGGTATCCCCTTTAACTTCTGTTCAACAGCTTGGAATGACCATCTAATTTGCTCGCATGTGATGTACACTCATGGTAGATACTGAACCGGGAGGAGTCATTGGTCAGATCTGGTTTGAGGCATGTATGACACACACAGTGTCCTTGTTGACACAGTTTAGAAATCTGGTGATTATGGGCTTTGGCAGTGTCCTGGGAGGAGTTCTCGCTGCCCGTGTACGATGAGCCATTTCTATGATGAAATATACCGACATTGCATCTGCCTGGACACAGCTCTTCAGTCACATGGCTAGGAATTGTTCCGGATTGGACCCTTCACATGCCTCAGCGATACCCATGAATTGGAGATTATTCCTCCATGATCTGCCTTTAGCATCCTCCACTCTGCGTTCCAAATAGTTCACTGTACTTTTTAGTCATGTGACGTCCACGGTTAATGTTTTAATGTTGTCTTCTGCGGCGGGATTTCTAGTTTCCACCTCTGTGACCCTTTCAGTGACCTTACAGAGGCCTTTTCACAGAAGGCCGATCTCGATTCCCACTCTTCCAATTTGCATCTCTAATGTTTGTTTGGTGTCACATGTGACATAAAAAATCTGTTCGGGGTAACCTGTGTTTTGGTGGGGTCAGTAGGGCCCACACCAGTCTTGTTGCGTTGCTGTTCTGCCATGGGGTTTGGTGACTTTGTCGATCTTGTTCTGCTGCGGGGCTGCTGAGCCTGTTGTTTCCCAATTGATTCCTTGGCGGAGTCCTGTGGTAGAGGTAGTTCACCGTCCCAGGGCACGCCATTATCTAGTTCCCTAATCACAGAAATTAACCAGACAGGTGTGAGGCTCAGACCAACCAGGCAGCAGATAAAAGGGCCTTGTTAGAAATTGAGTTTCTGGTTGGCAGAGGCATGCACCCTGTCCAAGCAGGAACCACAATCCTAGTCAGGGTAAGTCAGATACACACCATAAATTAACCTGTGCTCACCCTCTAGTACTTTGGCACAGAGCAGGCAGGCCTAAGTTAATAGGCAATGTGTAAAGTATTTGTGCAACACTTCCAACAGTGACACAGTGAAAACAGCACAAAAACACTCCACACCAGTTTAGAAAAATAGATTATTTTATGAAGAAAAGAAGCCCAAAATGACAAAAACGCCAATAAGTTGACGTCGAGAAATGATTTAAAAAAAAAAAGTGTAAATAGCACTTAGAAACAATAAGTGCCTATGGGGTTATCTGGTCACGCTGGACCAGGGCAAAGTCAAGAATTCTGGCCAACCGTGATGGAGCGTGGGCCAGATACAGGAGCCATGCAAGGCCCGCTGGACAAAGTACCTTGATCCTGGTCCGAACAGCGAGATGCGGGTTGCAGCCGAACGATGTGTCGGTGTGGATCCCACAGACGGGGTGATGCATTGATTTTCTTCATGCAACAATGGTGATGCGCCGGTTTCATAGACGAATCACCAGAACCAAGATGCATTGGTTCCAAAGCCTATGTGCCGATTTTCTCCACGCAGTCAAGGGGATGCGTCGATCATCTCTCACTTCAGCACTGGCGATGCAGTGGTTCGGATGCGTCAGTTCTGGAGGTGCTGCGCTGGTTGTGAGTGCGATGCGCCAATTCTGCTTCACACAGCAGAAGATACATCGGTTCCACTTGAGCAAGCACCTGGATCCACTTCCAATGGACTAGGCGCAAGAGCAGGAGGTGAGATTTTGCTATCCTTGAGTCTCAAAACAGGAGGCAAGCCAGCATGCCCTTGGACATCACTTTGGGTTCAAGCAAGAGTCCAGTTCTTCCTCAGCAGGGGAATAGGGTAGCAGGCAGCCCAGGAGAAAAGCAGTTCTTCCAGAACAGCAATTCAGCTGAGTGGCAGTCCTTGTAACAGCACAGCAGTCGCTTTTCCTGGCAGAGTTTCTTTACAGGTCCAGAAGTGTCCTATTTGGTGGGATCAGAGACCTAGTACTTATATCCAGTTGTCCTTTTGAAGTGGAGATGACTTCAAAGAGGGACTCTGAAGTGCACAGTGGTCTTCCTTTCTCAGCCCTGGCTCCAGACTCACTACAGGTAGGTATGCAACCCTTTTTGTGGGAACAGGACACTGCCCACTCAGGTGTAAGTGTCAGCTCCTCCCTCCCATCCTGCCCAGGATGGCCCATCAGGATGCAGACGACCACTCAGTCTCACCTAACCTTCCTTTGTGTGCGTCTGTCTAGAGGGACTGCACAAAGTCCACCCACCCCAGACATGTATTGGAGACAGGATACAGGCACACAGAGCTTTAAGAGCAGAGAAATTACATATTTCTAAAAGTAGCATTTCTAAAATAGTAATGTTAAATCCAACTTTGCCAGCAAAGATGATTTATCATTACCATTCCAACGATATTAAACATGATAGAGCTACCCCTTCTGAACCAGTAATTACAGCTTAAAAGTGTAATAAGGAATTTCCAATGTTAACCTATGAGAGGGTTAGGCCTCACAATAGTGAAAAACAAATTTAGGTGTTTTTCACTACCAGGACATGTAAAACCTAAACGTACATGTCCTACCTTTTACTTACACAGCACCCTGCCCTATGGGCTACCTAGAGCCTACCTTAGGGGTGCCTTATATGCAATAAAATGGGAGTTTAAGGCTTGACAAGGGGTTTAAATGCAAAGTATACATGGCAGTGTAAACTGCACACACAGGGGCCGATTCCGATCTCGGCCGGTAGGGCTCCGAATCGGATTCGGCTTAACCGGATCCGATTCGGAGCCCTATTTCCCGACCGATTCGTACACGCGTACGGGCGAGCGAGTACGATGCGAAATCGCCGGGCGTCCCGACCGCTCCGACCGACTCGTACCCGGGTCTAACCGCACCGACCGACTCGCTCGGACTCGACTCGCACCGCGCAATGGAGACGTTCCCCGGCCGGGTAAGTACGATGCGCGCCGCGAGTAGTCCGACCAAGCCGCGCACTCCGGCTCGAAAGAGCAGTCGGAGCCGTACTTTGGGGGTCCGTGTCGGACCCCCCTGTACGCGTAGCCGCGCGAGTCGCACACAGGGGGGACCCATGTGTCCCCCCCTACCTGTGCGTGTACGGCGCGAGTCGCTCGCCGCGTACACGCTGTAGGGGGCGCCTTGTCCGCCTCGCACCCATTGAGTCAATGGGAGCCCACGTACGCGCTAGTACGACCGGCTCCCATTGACTTCAATGGGAGTCCGATCGACTCGAGTCCGATGGCATACATGCGCATCGTACTCGCTTCGGTCGGGCTGCACGGGTCCGATTCGGTCGGAAATCTCTCCGGGTCCGGCTCGGTCGGAGAGATTTACGGCCCGAATCGGAATCGGCCCCAAAGTCTCTGCAGTGGCAGGCCTGAGACATGTTTAAAGGGCTATTTGTGTAGATGTCACAATCAGTGCTGCAGACCCAGTAGTAGCATTTACTTAACAGGCCCTTGGCACAGGTAGTGCACTCTACTAAGGACTTACATATAAATTAAATATACCAATTGTAGATAAGTAAATTAAACCATGTTTAGGGGAGAAGCACATGCACTTTTCACTGGTTAGCAGTGGCAAAGTGCTCTGAGTCCTAAGGCCAGCAAAAAGAATGCAGTGAAAAAGCAGTGATAAGCAGGCAAAAAGTTTGGGGAAGACCACCATAAGGCTGTCAGGTCTAACAGGCCTCTTGCAGTGTGTAGGATGGATTTGAAAGATGATGTCTATACTGAGAGCAGGATGACTAGGGCAGGCCTCACCAATAGTGCAATTAGTGTGGGTGCAAGTCTACAATCGATGAGCAGTGTTAAGCCTTTTTATGTGCGCATTCACCTTGGCCTAACTGGGAAGAGCAGTAGGCATTCACACCCACTGGAGTTTATCAAGACAAGTGGTCGATGGCACAAGGCCATCCAAGTATATCCTTCAGTCGGCACATGCCCTGCCGTGCAATCAACAGTAGCCCCTCTGCATGCAGCTCACTCCTGCACAGGCCATCCACATCATGACCAGCACATTGGATCCTACACAATAGTTGCACGGCAGCGTAGGGCTACTCAGTCCCCCTCACCTCTGCCACCAGCGTCAAAGTTCTGGTGCCCCTGCAGAATTTTACTGGCAATTGTATTTGATGCTAATCTTCTCACCAGGCCCTTTGAGCAGTCACTCATTTGTGTGGAGTGCCTCTCCATACCTCGGCCTCCACTGCCTCGGTCACTGGAACCTCAGACGTTAAAGCCACGGTGGGTCACCGCAGGCAGTGCCGTCTCTGCTGCTCCCTCGATCGGGGTCAGTATGCCAACCCCTCCACACCGTACATGGCCCAAAGGACACCCGGCAGGCGCAATTCAGTATGGCTGCACTTCCCTCTCTGCCAGTCAACACCATCTCACAAAGCCAGTTCGAAGTGCTCTCCATGCCGCATCAACAGCACTGATGGGGAGACTATCGTCAACCACTTCAGGGGGGCGTTACAGGTCCTCTCCAATCTTCTGGTCTGGGGTATTTTAAAGGATTAACTGTTTGTTCAGTGACCCTCCTTACAGCATGCTAGACCATGCCCCCTCTGAGTCTCAGAAGTATTGTTCTGAAATATTCCAGAGACATATGGAAGGAATAAAAAGATTTCTGCAAAGTAAGTCCTGAAGCTGGCAATAGTGCTGCATGGAATTCCAGGATTGGCAATTTGCAACTCATCTTTTTAGGAGTAATTACCATTTCCTGTTAGACTGGAAGGGATATTGTGTATAAACGAACAGACCTGCGCTGATTCATTTATTGTTCAAGCACCCATGTGGATTTCTGCTTCTCCGTACCTTTCCTGGTAAGCTAGGTGCACCAAGGAGGGAGTATACAGTTGTGATCTGCAGTGGGACTGTGCTATGTGCTCAGGCAGGGCTCCTCGGCTGTGCACAGGTCTTTTGAGACCGGGTACTAACCTCAGACAGAGGGTTGCCAAAACCTGGCTCTGGTGTATTGTCATTGAGTGCCTCCAGCTTCCAGTTTTGTTTCCTGCATGTACTCCTGTCAACGAGGCGGGGCACATATCTCTCAGTCTTCTGTTCCTGCTCATGAGGAACAGGAGTCTACTGTAGTGAGCAGTTGCCCCAAAAAGGAAAAATTGAGAGCTAGCCAGCAGTAAAGTGCAAATGCAAATCATTTCCTGAAGCAGGGCATTGTAGCCAAATCCAAGGTGGCCTTCTGCATATTAGTGGAATTTGTCTTGGTCTCCCAATCCAAGATGGTGCCAGTACCTCCTGCGACCTTACTTCCTCTTCCTGTCTCTTTAATTACCACTATTTAAAGGCCTGGCTGACGGGCCAATTTAGAGTATGGCAGGTAGGGTTTTACTCCGTCATGGTGATGGAGTAAAGTACGCTGTCGCACTGACCGAGTCCCCATCTGCCAAATTTTGTAATTGTAAGTGCTCTGGCACAGGAGATCCTGGAGACATTTGGAATGAGACATTCTAGCCGCAATACTTGCACCACCTACTATGCTCCAGGATGAAGTCCACAAACTGGGTTTTGTCTTTCACAAAGATTTTAATCTTAAATCTATGGTGAACTCTATTTCTGTTTTTGAGATTTTTGTGTATCTTAAGAAAGACGTTCATGTTATCAGTTCAACTAACCTTACTATGATAAAAGTCATGAATTCTTCAAATCTTAACTATGGAAATTCTCTATATCTGGGCCTTCTAAAATACCTTCGCCAAGGCTCCAAATGAATGCTGAGAAAAGTATTCCAACTTCATTTTGATTCATCAGAGGTGAAGATTTTTGCAGCTGTCCCAGCAACATCAATGCAACATTGATGCACTGCCTGGGGCCAGGATCTTGAGGTACCACCGAGGAGGCAGTGAGCGATTTAAGTGGTAGCTAATGGTTCAGGTCGTGTTTGGAAGCAATGGAGGCTATTGATAATGGAAATTGGAGAGGATGTAGCCTAATGGTTAGGGTGGTTGATCTCTAATCTGGGGTACCGGGTTCCAGTCTCTGCAATGACCCTCAAAATCCTGTGATTCTGGACAAATCACTTAATCTCCCTGTGCCTACAAAAAAAATGAATGTGTCTTTGTGTAATGCAACTGGTGCTCATGTATAGCGCTCTGACACCTGATACCTTCGGGACAAGTTCGCGCTACATAAAACTACGAAAACAATAAAAAAATAAAGAAAGAAATTGATGGGACTCCTAGGAGAAAGTAAATTTAAAGCATGTTAAAGCATTTAAAGCACCGATAGCTGCATAAACAAGTACCACACATGCAGATGCACACACATTTATTCATGCACAGCTTCCCATCTGCACCTGCATATGCTCATGCACAAACATGCTCTCACCTGCACGCACACAGCATTTGACAAGTTTTTGTATTGTACTTACCTTTTTTGCCTTCAAGTCCACTAAGATGAAGTATCCGCATTGTGAGACCTACAGACACATGTTTAGTATGATTGCCAGCACTGGGACTCGTTGGGCACTGCACTGTCTTTCACACTGCAAGAGTGTGATGCAGGACCTTCTACCTGCTAGGAGGCAACGCTCCAATGGAGAGTTACATGACCTAATTGAAGGCCCACCTCCACTCAGAGCACTGCCTGCCCGCATACTACATACAGAATGTGTGCATGACAGTCTGGGCGTGGTCTCCTCGCTGCACAAGACATGCACAGTTTGTGTATGCTTCTTACACAGTCAGTCCGAGAGTCTAAGCAGTTTCAGACTCAGACTGACAGGGGAAAAGATAAATTGAGCAAATCTTAGTCAGTGAGAAGGACTCACCAAGGCGGCCATGCGCAGTTCGCCTATGCTTTTTTCTCCTGTCACTAAGAATTCAATGCTGTGATGTGCAGATTCAGACTCTCCACATGACAGTCGAAAAAAGCAAAGGGGAAGAACCCAAATGCCCTTTTGGGAGACCCACTGCTGAGCTCCATGAGAAAACCCGCGATAGAGAAGGGTGGCAAGACAAGGGGCTTCCAAGTCATTGGTCACAGATCACTACTTGGGTTGGAGCAGATCACGATAGAGGTGGCCTACCACTGCCCGGGAGACACGTGAAAGTGACACTTTTCTCAAGTTTCATACTCATCACATACCTAATAGGGATTTGAAAAAGTTGTTGTTTTGTAATCCTCGACATAGACTTGGTATTACAAAATAAATTCATTAGCTGTAACTTGGCAAAATATGCACTCTATACACTGCATTTTATTTTGACCACTACTGTTAAATTATGAAAGGACAAAAATGAGTCAATTGCCTCTGTTTACGTGAACATGTGTAGATACAACGTGTGGAAAGCAGGTCACCACACTTGTCATCAATACCAAGGTTCCAGTGAAAAAGAAAAAACGTTCTTGGAAATGCTCCTGCTGCTCCTGTACACCCTGGGCTTTTCGTCAGAAAAGAATTAACTTGAGGGAGAAATACATGCACATTAACAGACAGATCAATATTAGAAAGTGAAACCTTTAACCGAAAGCAATCTAAATTGTGACGTAGTTTGTCAAAGTTCTATGGCTCATTTATAGAAAGAAGTTGCCTAATCAATGTTTTGGCGTGAAATGTTTAGATCTCTGTTGAAGTTGAATAGCCTGATTTTTGACCAATCGGTTGATGTGTGTTTTTTTCAAAGGGATCACAAATTCTGGGGAATGCCACACATATGCCGAATATATCCATACATCTGTGTGTACATTTAATGCTAACTGAACACCACCTCTGCGGTATTGGTACCTTGCTTGCATTGTACTACATCACAATCGTTTGGTCTCCCTGGCAGTAATTTCCATTGAACATTTACAAGTGGTTTTTAATGGATCCGGTGACTGTTCTGAATTTGTAAACACTCACTGAACTGCTACGGAGATAACTAGTAGTTGGTTCCAGTTGTGTTGTTGATATGGTTATCGGAGTCTGATGGTATCTAATAATTTCAGTTGAAAATGTCTCAAAAATGCCAGAAGTAATTTCATGGAAATATTGAACTCTTACTTGTACTCCATAGTTCATTAGGATATAAAAGAGTCAAAAAATACATTTTATAATCAAAGTATTGCTAAACACAGAACTATAGACCAGGTGTACTAAGCATTTTATTGGTTGCAAACTCTCCGATTAAGCATTTGTGTTCGTTCTTATGTAGTCATCCATTTTTAGGAGAAGGAAACGTTTTTCGTACTCTAAAAACGGGATTGCGAATGGATACCAATTCGTTTCTGGGAGGACCATGTTGTAGGCATCTCTTCCATATATCGAATCCGTAGTATCAATCCAGTTGCAAAACATTCATATTTTACCAACACCTCAAAGGAGGTGGTAATCCATTTGCAAAACATGCCACCCCATCTTTATGAATGTAAAACAAATTTTTGAAGAGCAGATAGTGGTCCATGGGACGACTGCCAATTCTTCAATACTCAAAAAAAAAGTAAACTTTTCTTTTTAAATGCAATGCCATTTCCTTTAAGAAAAACAGGGTGCATTAAAAAAAAGTTTACTTTATTGAAAATCAATCACAGACATGGCAGTGTGTTTGCCCCAGCAGGCCTAAATCTCTGTCATGGCCTTCAGTCTTAGTGGCAACTGCAACCTACCATATTAATGATAGCGAAATGTTCTTGTGAATTGTAGGGGTGCATCATAATCACTGGTAGTCCGCACCCGCATGTACTCAGAGATATATTCGTATATATCTAGTCGTATATCCATGCATGTTTAGTAAGGAATGAATAGTTCACTGAGATAAAGTGAACTCAGCAGTATAATTGTGTTATGATAATCATGTAATGTAATGCTTATTGAATTGTGTGAACATAATGCATAGAGAAATTAGTTTGTGTGTAATTCAATTGCAGTAGTTTAAACGTGCACCATATTAAAGTTGCACATGTAATTCATTGTTTGCATATGAATTGTAATGAAAATGCTTATAGGGAAAAGTAAGATGTGTGTTTAAAAGATATATGTAAAGGCCTGACTACATATATGCTTAGGGAAGGCCTGGTTTATTCTTATGTTAGCTTATTTTGTAGGCAGAGAAAAGTTTCTCTTGGTAAGGCTCTCTGGGCACAAACGGTAGATTTAATTTGCACAGTAGAAGGTTTCTGTTGAACGTATCTTTGTTGCAGGTGCAAGGACACATGTCTCGTTAGTAAAGACTAACTCTTTGTTTTCAAAAGTTAGAGAGATGGGAGGCATGGTACGGGAGTGCAATGGAATTTAGGGATGATACTTTCAGCGGAGAAGGTGCCTGGGACTCAAGGTCATCGCAACCGTCCAGGATGAAGTAGCCGTTTCGATGGAAAAGTACAAGAAAGAAGACCTGGCCAAGGAGGCGTGATTAAGGCGTGTACAATTGTATTTGAGTTTTGTATTAGGGATAGTGCCCCGAGGGAGGAGGGCAGAGAAGAGGTAGGGGAGACCAGAGAGGAGGACAGAGCTGAGCTTAGGTATTATGTGATTGCACTTCTTAGGAAGTCTTCACAGCTGACACCTTTATTCACTCTTGCCTGGGAAAATCGTTATGCAGGGATGTCACTAAGTGTTAGTGTAGGGACAGCAATTGATTTAAAGCTTGCTTAGATAAATGAAGAGCAACGTAGAAATTGGAGCAATCATAGCTTGGTTGATCCTTCTAGAACTATCTATTCTCTTTATTCTGAGTCGGATGAGACTCCTGCGTAGATTATTATTTGTATTAGTGCCCATCTATTTCTTTAACCTCGTGTTGAGGTGCTTGCATGTTCAGTTATTTTTGGCGATAATAAATTCTTAAACTTGAATTCGGAGTCAGTGGTCCTTTCAGACAAAATGAATGCTGTTATATAACCAGATGGGATTCTCTCCTTTACACTATTCAACAGGTAAAAAGATCTTGGCGACCAGAAGGTTCTTATAGATAATTAGATAAGAATCGGCGTTATCATTAATATTCATGAGTTAGGCCAGATTCCAACCCACTACGATTCAGATTTTTAAGAACTGACTATTAGAGCATTGGTTGGTTCTTAAAATTCTTTACTGGTCATAGAAATAGTGTGCATGAATTACAAGCAGTATTTTGTGACGACATATTTGAACATCCGACCCCATATTTTTTCTCCAATATTGCATACAGGCACACATGCATGAGGCTGTTGCTGCTCTTTTACGATAATGATTTAGTGAATGTATATTGTGAAAAGTCTTATTCTAACACCCCTGCAGGTATAACTTGCCATACAACAAAAGGGAGTAACATTTAATCAGATCCAGTGAGATAATGCGATTTTGCAGCTGCAGCATACTAGAATTACCCTCACTTGCCACACAGTCTAGAATTACCCTCACTTGCCACACAGTCTATCATTTGCTGCATAATTTGCAGACTTCAACAAAAAAAATTGTTTCTACTTCAATAGTATAAAAAATTAAAGATGACACATTTTGTGCCATAAGGTATAAGACTCTTAGCAAAGGTCACCTTTCAGTTGCTAACTGCTGACATGTATCTTCTATCCAGATAATAATAATAAAGTGTGGTAAAAAGACGTATTAGCAAAATAATACTGCAAAAACATGTTCTGCTATGCCCCATACAGTTCCCTTTCTTACCAAAGAATTTAGTCAATGGTACTATCTAATTTAGTCCTCTATTGCTCCATAATTTCTGTAGCCCTGCAAATAATGTACACCAGTTTAAACATGGACCCGAGGATCTTCAGAGATATTCATCAAAAAATATCTGCTCTTGCTTCTAAGCTGCCAGAATGTGCTAGCCAAATATGACATCTTTTTTTCTACCATGAAGGTGGCGGTGAGTCATCCATTGTTTCTCATTCCTCTGTCTTCCTCCCTGCAGAAATTAAAGAGTTATAATCATAGATTAATCCCAGGCCTCCACTTTATGATAGCTAAACCCAGCCTAGTCAGTTTAGATAACCTAAATCCGACTTGTCCTCAGGGGCCTGTTAATTTGCTTCCAGAAATGGGCTGAAGTCACAGTTTCTGTTCACTAATATGCATGGAATAGATTTTTCATTTACTAATATACATGCAATATATTTTTCATTGTGTAGATCAAAATTCACACAGTTGTAGCGAGTGGGAAAACATTGCAGTTTAGTCCTACATTGCCAGACACTGATTGACAAGCACCAGCCAACACAACCCTTTTGCTGTTTTAGATTCTATAATGGAGCACAGTCAGCCAAGCTGTAACCCAGAGCATGAATGCGACTGTAATCTGTGAACAATTACATGCATTGATATGCATTCTCAAGCCGTTCATGGAAAACACTAAAATATTATTTATATATTTATAATACTCTGTTCCTCTTTCATTTGATAACAGAACCTAGACAGGAGAACAAGATAGAATGATCTAGAATGCATTTCTTTAGTAAAAAATAATAGACAAAAAAAACGCATTAGAAATGTTTATTGGTTTACATTATGAGGATTTAGCATCCCCAGCAAGTGACTGATTAGATGTGCTCCCTATCAGCGAGTTATTTCCAGTTCAACGGGAAGAAAAATGTGGAAAATAACAACCAGGTTTTGCTGAATAGAAAGTAATTTACTGTCCACTTAGATATATCTAATTCATGAAACGTCACTTTCTGCATTAGCCTTTAAAATGGAGCCTTTCATATGATTTATGTGCACAGCTGGTTGAATATAATTCCAACCTTTTAGCTGCAGTTCTCTAATAGAGCGTTTTTGTGGAATTAAATATTGTAAAGCCAAAATAAACTGCTCAGTGAGTCAAAGAAATAAATAAGCAATATCAAAAGGTGAGAAAAAGGATGAGAAAGAAAGAAAGAAAGAACGAAACGAACTGAGCAAGAACTATAGAACATAAAAATAATGATGTAAAGAGAAAAGGATGGAGGAAGAAATGAAGAAAGAAAGCAAGAAAGCAAGAAAGAAAGCAAGAAAGAAAGAAAGGCAATAGAAGTACACCAACGTAGGACAAAGAAATAAGCTTAAAGAGAAAAATGAAAGAAGTGAAGTAAGAAGTTAATACCAGCCACAAGAAAAGAGGCCCAAATGAAAATAGAAACAAATATGTAATTGAAAGATTATCAGACAAAAAGAATGGGGGCATTGTATGATAAGTTAGAGAAAGGAGGAAATAAAGAAACAGAACTGACAGAAAAATTGAACAAAAGCAAATGAATGAAAGAAAAAGTTAAAAAAAAGAAAAAGCAGAAAGAAGAAGCAGCAAAGAAAGAGTGAGGAACTGAAAGGCAGAAAAGGAAATTGAAAGCAAGAAAGTGGACTAGAATAGAAAGTGGAAAGAGAGACATCAAAAGACGAAGTGAGGTAAGAGAGAGAAAGTAACTTTGGTGATGTGATATTCAAAATATGTAATGGTTTTCTGTATAATAATGTGTGGTCATCAAATATAGGTGCCTTTGACTGAGCAAAAATTATGCTATTCTGAATTTCTCATATTTTCTCTTGTCCCTTGCTTCACTTTTTTTTCCAATAGCAATTGGTACTCATTTTTTTTTAGGCATTTCAACGGGTTCACTGCAGTAACGCCTCATATTTTGACATTCTTGTGCCTTTTCTGTGTGAATGTTCCCTCTCTCTTTTCTATTCTGGGTCTATTCTATATTTCCTGCTTCTCTCTACTCTGTCTCCGTTCACTCTGATGGTCCATTCATCCCCATGTGGCCAGGAAAGGTCTAATTCCTGTTCTCACCTTGTTATCTATGATGCTTCTCCCTTTGTCTGCTATGCTAACCTTTTTTTTTCAAAATTTGTGTTAAGTTTGGGGTTTCACCCCGAGACACCTGATTTTTCTTAAATTTTTCTATGCAGGCCAATGTGAGGAGCAAGCCATGCCTCTCTTTTTATTTTATTTTCAGGTCTTGCTCACCAACACAGCTGGCCACCGCTTCCTACCGGTCCGATGCAGTCACATTGGTGAGCCCTGCATCAGGTCCTATGTATCTGAACCTTCTGTGTCGAAATGGACGTCTTATCTGGAGAACACCATGCAATATAGTGGTTTGGTGACATATACCAAATTAGACTCTGGGCTTTGATGGAAGCATTCGTAATTCAAAACCCAGGGTACTGAAGCATGCTGCAATATCATTATATTCGTATTTGCTTTTATAAGTCATTTCCTGTGATTTATGGGACCTATTTACAAAGTTAAATTTACATAAAAGTAAATTCACACTAAGGGGCCGATTCCGATCTCGGCCGGTAGGGCTCCGAATCGGATTTGGCTTAACCGGATCCGATTCGGAGCCCTATTTCCCGACCGATTCGTACGCGCGTCCGGGCGAGCGAGTACAATGCGAATTCGCCGACTGACTCGTCCGGGCGTCCCGACCGCTCCGACCGACTCGTTCCCGGGTCGAACCGCACCGACCGACTCGCTCGGACTCGACTCGCACCGCGCAATGGAGACATTCCCCGGCCGGGTGCGTACGATGCGCGCCGCAAGCAGTCCGACCGAGCCGCGCACTCCGGCTCCAAAGAGCAGTCGGAGCCGTACTTCGGGGGTCCGTGTCGGACCCCCCTGTACGCATAGCCGCGCGAGTCGCACACAGGGGGGACCCATGGGTCCCCCCTACCTGTGCGTGTACGGCGCGAGTCTCTTCGCCGCGTACACGCTGTAGGGGGCGCCCTTGTTTGCCTCGCACCCATTGAGTCAATGGGAGCCCGCGTACGCGTTGTACGACAGGCTCCCATTGACTTCAATGGGAGTCCGACCGAATCGAGTCCGATGGCATACGTGCGCATCGTACTCGTTCGGTCGGGCTGCTAGGGTCCGATTCGGTCGGAAATCTCTCCGAGTCCGGCTCGGTCGGAGAGATTTCCGGCCCGAATCGGAATCGGCCCCTATGTAGTAACTTTACTACTTTTGGCCATTCAACATTTCCGAGTGTAGAGTTACTACAAATTGAAGACTAATTTGTCTTCACCCCCTCAGTTCAGTGGATAGAGCCTGACTACACGTAGAATCCAATTGTAAAGTTACTACTAGTAACTTTATTACCATATTTAACTTTACACAAAATTGACGGAAACCTCTTCAAATGGGGCAGATAACCCTAAATAGTAAAGTACAAGGTCTTTTTCAAACGTTTATTAAACTTTGAAAAAAATTGTAAAAATTTTTTTTTTTAAAGTATTAATGTAATATAATTTCATACATACATTTTAAATTTGGGACAAAATAAAAAATGCTATAGCATTATTAACGTAATTTTGAATATTAAATTAATTTAAAGACATTATATTAAAATAAAGTTATTTTTAAAATATTTATTGACAACAAATTCCCACCTAAACAAAATATTTATTATGTATTAAAATTACTAAATATCATTTATAGAATTAATGTAAATCAAATTATTTTCTAAATATATTTTTAAATTAGAAATGGTTATTTAAATATTATATAAAAAATAATATTTATTTGTAGGCATATTTAATTTGTTAACACTAAAATAAATGTAAATATAAGTTGAACTGTATTAATTTATTTTAATATTATTTCCCATGGGATTTTATTTTAAGTCTCTGTGTGGTGCTGGACTTACTTAGCTGGAGTACATTTGGTCCGTTTTTGCCTGTAGTAACTATAGGCGTGCAGTTTGTGAATAAGAATGGGCTTAATAATTTGTGGCTGGGTGTATGTCCCTCCCTAAACTCCTGCCCAGCCCTCGTTTATCCCATCCATACTCCTCACTAAATCCCCTCCCATTTAGAAGTATTTTGCAACCACTCAGCCAACCCTCCCAAATTTACTACTAAAATGTAGTGTGGCACGGGTCTGCAAAGTTGCGTTTGGGAAAGTTAGAATATAACCTTTTTAGCTAATTAGCCATCCACTGCTCCTGCTGTGGCCCTGTAAATGTGTTAAATAAAGGATACAGATATCAAGGTTGCATATTTGTTCCTTAAATCACTTCCTATGCCCTGTCAGAAGTACAGGTAAGCAGAGTATTGTCTTTTGCCACACCCTTTGCCCAATGCTGCTACTGTCAGTGCTTGTTGGTCGAGGGAGTGGCTTTTTGCCATGCCCTGTGCTCAGACTTAAACTTCCCAGGGTCAGACTTATATGCATGTCTATTAATTTACATAGTTTGTGCAGAATCATACATTGGGAAATTGATTAGATATGAACGATTTTTTAAACCAAGTTTACTTATTCTCTCTTCCCGACTGTTCCAAGGTGTGGCTTGGTTAAAATGTGGCACCTTCAGGGTTCCAGTTCTATTGCTCTGGGAAACAACCCAGACAGTCAAATGTCAGCCCCTCCTCCTTTCTGGAATAGTTTGGTGACTGGGACCTTAATATGGCAGCCAGAGTCAACACATTGGTGTTTATCTTTTACATCTATGCCAGATAAATAGAATATCCTTTAAGTAGCAAACAATATTTTCATGACTTTAGGTAGCCCTAAACATTCAGTTGAGTCTATCTCACCCAGTTGTCCATAGCATCTTTGATAAAAGCCACATTTGTTTTCAATGTTATGCAGGTGTGCAAAATGTTATGCCTGGCGTTGATTCTCTGATTTTTTTCTGCTGTTACCCTTATCTAACTACACAAGAGCAGTCTCGATAGCAGTGACCATCTATACAAGATGTTTGAAATGGTTATCTATTTTTTAAAATTAGTTTCCCCACACATTTAAAGGAGGCCTTTATCTTTCGCAGCGTATTAAGGATTTTTTTTAAACTGGAGAAACATGACTTGATGTGTCCTGGGCTCCATCATTTTCCTCCTGTTTCCTTTCTTGCAATGCAAAACGTACTTTTCTTCTTCCATCCCCATTTCCATTTCTTATTTGGCCCTTACACTCTAAGGGAAATTCTGTGCTGGAATCCTTTATTACACATCGGGATTACAACCCAGTCCCTTTTTGGACTATAATGATTGATATGTACCATGTCCTAAATAGGATTCTTTGTTTTGTATTTTGGGCCTGACCTCAAAATGTCAGATCCCATGATGAATCTGTTCCTGATGTTTTTTTTCCTAGGTGACTGCTGAACTACCAAGCAACTCATACCAGTTCCCCCACAGAGGGCACTTCTAGCCCGGGCCTTTACAGCAGAAGAAATGATGCCCTAGAACTGCAACCCAGGCTTCATCTCCCGAGGCGGAAGATGGTGAATTACAGTCTGAAGGCATTGGTGAGCATGAGAGCCAAAATGGGGCACAACTAGCGTCTAGATGTACCCTACTGCTCATCACTACGGATCTCAGAACAGTCACTCGGGTTTCATCGCACCACTAATGTACAACTAGCTTGTTCTTTCTGCCAGTCAGGCACTATGGGAAGGCTATCTACTGTATGTTCTACCACATATCCTTTCCTGCAAAGGAGAGTCTGAAATATCGGGTCTGTGATTGCTCAGGTAACTTCTATTGCCTGTCCTTGTTTGAACTTATTAAAAAGCGTGTTTTTTGTGAGGTTGTGATCTGTTCCATTCTTTAAGACTCTGAAGCAACAGGGAGAAGCCTTTTTGCTGCTGGGCTGCCAGCTATGCCCCACAATATATGTAGTATATATCTAGTTTTGTCATTTCTATATATTTAAATGGGAAATGTATACATTTTTTGACATATATAGTGTTAAGCTAAAATCACATCTTACAATGTATAATGTTTTATCTTCTACAGACTACCTGCATACAATAAAAACGTTTATGCCTTTTTTTATATAGCTTATTGCACTATTCTTTAAAGTGGGTGGTTGAGCTTCATCCACTGTTTGACACAGATTACAAAGATCAGAAGACGTCATTGCTGTTTTTTCCCTCTGAGGGTTCTTTCACTTTTCACCAGGTCCATCGGAGCTACAGGGTAAGTAAAGAATTACATTAGTGGAACTACTGATGGTTGTTTTTGATGTGGTTATAAATAAGAATCCTTCTTCCTAAGAGCAGTTTGGAAAAAAAAAATACGCCTCAAAACCATAGTAAATCATGCATGGCCCAGCCACATTGAGGATTCCATGACCTCAAGGATGAGAGGACCAAATAGAAATTTTTATTGTTGTTACAGTGTAGGAAGAATATTTCATCAAAACATAGCCAGTACCTCTTTTTAACTTTTAAACCTCAATGCTTTTCTCAACTCTAATGCCAATTTCTTTTTATCTCCTTTACTATAGAATACAAACGGTAGAACTAGGTGGGGACAGATCGAAACCATTTTCCATCCCCTGTGGAGTCCCACAGGGGTCATCCCTTAGTCCGACGCTTTTTAATATTTATGTGAGACCGCTGGCTACCCTTATAAGATCTTTTGGGCTACTCCTAACCTCTTACGCAGATGATACTCAAATTGTGTTATCCCTGCAGAGAGGTAAGGAAGCGGAAAAGGCCCCTAGCTGCCACGACTGTATGCTAGCAATAACTGGCTGGATGTCTGCTAATTGCTTGAAGTTGAATGCAGGCAAAACAGAGGTGATTATCTTTGGGAACAACCCCAACCTCTGGACTCCAGCATGGTGGCCCAGCGTTATGGGCCCTCCCCCACCCCCCTCACGGAAAGTTAAGAACTTGGGGGTGATTGTGGATAACACCCTCACATTTGGGGACCAGGTTAGCGGGGTGGTGTCGACAAGCTTTTTTATTCTGAGGACCTTGAGGAAAATAAAACCTTTCCTCACAGAAGAAAGTTTTAGAACAGTCGTCTCAGCCCTCATTCTGTCCCATCTGGATTACTGTAACAGTCTGTACCTGACTATTAATAAGAAACATCTCAATAGACTGCAGATGGTGCAGAACGCGGCAGCTAGGTTGCTGACAGGCACTCCGAGGTTTATGTCGGTCAGAAATGACCTACGTCACCTTCACTGGCTCCCAATCATACAACGAGTTCAATTCAAGGCTCTCTGTACGGTCTTTAAGTCCCTGACTGGAACGGGCCCTGAAGACCTACAAAAGCGCATTCAATGGTATGTCCCCGGGAGAACATTGCGCTCAATGGAAGCAAAGCGGGTGGTCGTTCCTAGAGCGACAAAGGCTAACTGGGGTGGGAAGAGCTTTGTCCTTAGAGCCACCAATGCCTGGAACGGTCTTCCGTTATATCTAAGGACTGGTACTGATTTCCTCTCGTTCAGGAAAGGTCTGAAAACCTGGTTGTTTTCAGCTTAGTCTCAGCTGGGCTCAGGGGTGGAGGTCACCAGGTATTTATTGCCCCAGGCATACAGTGCTCAGCGCCAGGACACCCTTGGGTAACAGTGCGCTTTACAAACCCATATAACATAACATATAACATAACTATCAACTCTTAGCTATTATGCATTGGCAACCTCAATTGCTGTCGAATTATGCTTCCTATTATGATTGTAAAGTAGTGACACATGGGCTGTTAATTTTTCTTTGACACTACTGCCCATGATAATAATTCCATGAAAATTATAGAGTTTACAATGCTCATAGCATACAAGTAATTAAATAAATAACATTACATGTCAATTAAAAGAAAGTGCTGATAATCGAAATGCAGATTACGGCTGGCCATGCAGCCATGATACAGATTGGACTAACACATCTGTGCTCAGCTGTTCGCTGAAGCAAATTGTAAGATTTGCTTTACTGGCCAAGTTGTGCACAACCAGTACAGCTAGAAGAGTTGTTTTCCAGGCCTGCACAGTGATGAAAATGTCAAACATCAATAGGAAAATAGTAAGTCATTTCAAACACCACTAACTCACTAAACAGGCTCTAGCCTCAGAACTGCCATTCCCAGACCAGACAGAAGATTGGCATTCTGTGACTCACATAGATTGCTATGGGCAAAGAACAATGATATTAGGGATGAAGAGTGTGAGAAATTAGGTTGGTAGTTGACTGGGGTATGAACCCTAGGCATGCAACAACGACAATCCTAGTCAGGGTAAGAGGCAGGCAAACCCTAAATTAACCTGTGCTCACTCTGTGGTAGCTTGGCACAGAGCAGTCAGGCTTAACTTTAGAGGCAATGTGTAAAGTATTTGTGCAACACTTCAACCAGTAAAACTGTGAAAAAATGACACAAAAGGATTCCACACCAGGTTTGAAAACTAGAGCTTAATTTAATAAATCAACCAAGACCAAAATGACAAACATCCAATAATTAGAAACTGAGTCATGAATTTTTAAAGAATAAACTGTAAAATAGCGCTTACAACTAAGAAGAGCCAATTAGGGATATCTGCACTGGACCAGGACCAAGTCAAAAGGTTAGGCCAACCACTATGGAGCGCAGGCTGGCTACAGGGACCTTGTTAGGCTAGCTGAACAAAGTACCCTAAATCCTGGTTGTGGAGCGTTTGTGTGGATCCGCGTCGAAGATGCATCGCACAGCAGAGGCAGAGCATTGGTTCCGAGATGCGACGAGGCTGGGTTGCGAGGTCATGATGCATCTACGTTGAGGATCCTCTCGACAGGGCTTGCGATGCAACGGCTGGGGCCGAGGATGCAAGGCACAGAAGTGACGATGCAGAGGTTCCGAAGCTGTGATGCATAGGTTTGGTGTAGTAGTCGAGGCTGCCATCGACAAGGGATATGAGGAGCTTGAGCCAAGAAAAAGCGTAGCACAGTGGCGGTTTCGAAGGTGATGCGCTGGTCCCAAGATGTGAGATGCAGCAGCGGGTCCAATCCAACCAACGGCAGCAATGAGTCAGGTCTGCTCGAAGATGCACTGCTCAGCCAAGGAGATGAGTCGGATCTGCTTGGGGATGTGTCACTCAGCAGAGGATACATAGATTCCACTGGAGTAACACATTAGGCCCACTTCCAAGGGTCCAGGACGAGGATGGCACCACTTGGCAGGACAGACTCACAGATGGCAGAGTCCAGGTGCAGAAGCAGGTTGGTTTGAAGTCTTTTATGTCCTTGAGACTTCAGATCAGGAGGCCAGCCAGCTAGCCTTTGGAGTTACTCTGGGTTCAAGTGATGCAGGTCCAGTATCCTAATCCAGGCAAGAGGGCAGCAGGCAGCAGGTCAGCAAGGCAGGAGTACAGCAAAACAGCAATCCAGCAGAGGGGCAGTCCGTTCAGCAGCACAGCAGTCCTTCTTCCTGGCTGAGTCTTCACCAGTCCAGAAGTGTACTGAAGTGGTGGTGTCTGAGGTCCAGTTATTATACCCAGGTGGGCCTTTGAAGTGAGGGAGACTACAAAAACAGGTTTTCGAAGTGAACAGAGGCCTTGGTCTTCCTGCCTTGGCTCCAGAATCACTACAGGTGGCTATGCAGCCCTTTGTGTGGGGGCAGGACACAAGGCCTTATTTAGATCCTAATGGATGGAATACTCCGTCACAAACATGATGGATATCCCGTCCTCTGTATTACGATCTCCGTAGGATATAATGGGATTGTGTTACGGCAGACAGGATATCCATCACGTTTGTAACCAAGTATTCCCTTCCGCCAAGATCTAAATCAGGCCCACAGCCTATTTAGATGTAAGTGAGGCGGGGTCCAGCTCCTCCCTCCCACTCTGCAAGAATGGCCCATCAGGTCACACCTAAGCTCCCATTGTGTGTGAGGCTGTCTAGGGGGAATACACAAAGCCCAGCTGTCACCCAGCCTAGACATGTGGTCAGAGACAGGCAGCAGGCACCAAATGGCTACAGTAAGAAAATGCCATCTTTCTAAAAGAGGCATCTGTAGAATTCCAATTTAAAATCCAACTTCACCATAAATTAGGATTTTAAATTAGGATTCCAGAGACACCAACTTGGAGGTCATATATCTTCCCAATTGGACATCAAACCTACAAATGTAATAAGGTAATCTCAATGTAATCCTACGAGAGGGATAGGCCTTGCAGTTGTGAAAAATGACTTTGGGAGTTTCTCACTACCAGGACATGTAAAACGTAAAAGTACATGTCCTGCCTTTTAAACACATTGCACCCTGCCATCTGGGTTGGCTAGGGCCTACCTTAGGGGTGACATGTGTATAAAAAGGGAGAGTTTGGACGTCGACACGGCATGTGAACTGCACACATAGGATCTATAGTGGCAGGCCTGAGACATGGTTAAAGGCTACTTAGGTGGATGGCACAATCAGTGCTGCAGACCCTTTAGTAGCATTGAATTTGCAGGCCCTGGATACAGAGGGGACCACTTTACTAGAGACTTATAAGTAAATTAAATATGCCATTTGGGATAAACTAACTTTACCATTTTTAGGGGAGAGAGCACAAGCACATTAGCACGGGATAGTAATGGCAAAGTGCACAAAGTCCTAATACGAGCAAAAATGAGGTCGGAAACGTGGAGGAGGCAGGCAAAAAGTTGGGGGGAAAGACCACCCTAAGGCTGCCAGGTCTAACACTGAGCAGTCCTCCCAAATCAATCACATGCATAACCAAGAAACAACATTACCCCCTTCACTTTAAAACACAGGCACAATACAGAAGTTTCCAAAATGATCTCTTGCTAAACACTAGACATACAACACTAGGGGCCAAATTTACTAAGTTTCTATGCAATGCAGCTCAGCAACCTAAGTGGCTGTGCTACATTGCATGAAATTGATAGAGCTGGACAAAGCCATATCAACTAAGATATGGCACTGTTTCTCTCTCCCCCTGCCCTGGTTCACTTTAGGTTGCCTTGCACCAACACACACACCCTTGCATCATAGTTCAAAGGTCTGTGAGTGGTGTCAATCATAGGTTTCATACTGGTAGGATTCCCTTTGATATAGTTTAACACTTTTCCCACTTTGTATGTGTGCTGCACAGTGAAGTACACATGCAAAGTTGGAAAGGTTTTGGGACTGCCCGTAATACAGTCATGTGAATACAAATAAAAACAAACAATGTTCAGTACCTCATTTTGAAGCACAAAACTATGGCAGGAGAAATCAATTAAGCTTGTGTAAAATTTAGAATCATAAATTGTTCTAGTTCCACATAGATATTCAAATAACAAAACTTGATGGTAATAATATGTCTTATATGACATAATGTGGCATCAATCACTCAATCAATCATCATTTGTATAACGCAGCATTGTTAGGCCTAGGGTTATCTGGGCACTGAGGTTGCCATGTCTCAGTCGAAAAGCCAGGTCTTGAGTTTCTTTATGAAGTCCACCAGGGAGGGTACTGTTCGGAGGTGCAGGGGCAAGTCGTTCCAGGTCTTGGCAGTGATGTAGGAGAAGGAGCAGCTACCGCTATGGCTTCGATGGATGCAGGGGATGTTTGCGCGGGCGAGTGAAGAGGAGCTCAGGTGTCTAGAGGGCCGATAGAAGTTCAGTCGATGGTTGATGTAGAATGGTTCTTGATCCTGTAGGGCCTTGTAGGCCTGCGTGAGGATCTTGAACTGGCATCTCTTCTGAATGGGGAGCATGTGGAAGCTTCTGAGGTGGGGGGTGAATTGGGTCCATTTGGGGAGGACCAGGATGAGTCTGGCTGCAGCATTCTGTATGGTCTGGAGTCCTCTGGGGAGCTGGGTGGAGATGCCGGCGTAGAGGGCATTGGCATAGTCGAGGCGGCTGGTGAAGAGGGCCTAGTGACAGTTTTTCTGGTGTTGACTGGGATCCATCTGAAGATTCTGTGGAGCGTGTGGAAGCAGGAGGAGGCAACTGAGTTGACTTGTCATTTCATGGTCAGTTGGCTGTCGAGGCTGATGCCGAGGTTGCATGCATGGTCCGTTTGTGTGTGTGTTGGTCTGAATTCTGCTGGCCACCAGCTGTGGTCCCAGGCCGAAATGTTATTCCCGAAGATCAGTACTTCTGCCTTGTCAGAGGTGAGTTTGAGGCATTTGTCTTTCATACAGTTGGCTACATGCGTCATGGCGTTGCAGAAGTTGGTTTTGGCTTTCGTGGGGTCCTTGGTGAGTGAGAGGATTAGTTGAGTGTCGTCTCCGTAGGAGATTATGTTGAGGCCGTGGGTTGTAATGATGTCTATGAGGGGGGTCATGTAGGTGTTGAAAAGGGTGGGGCTGAGGTATGATCCTTGGGGAACACCACATATAATGTCCTTAGGTGCGAAGGTGAACGGAGGCAGTCGGATGCCCTGTGTGCGTCCAGTACGGAAAGACACGATCCACTTGAGGGCGCTTTGCTGTTTGCCAATGTTGTAGAGTCTGCCGATGAGGGTGTGGTGGGAGACAGTGTTGAACGCAGCAGAGAGGTCGGGGAGGATCAGGGCCACAGTTTCTCCACAGTCGAGGAGAGTTCTGATATCATCTAGGCGGCAATCAGCGCTGTCTCAGTGCTGTGGTTGGCACGGAATCCTCACTGAGAGGCGTCAAGTAGGTGGTTTTGTTCCAAGTACTTGGTGAGCTGTTGGTTGATGGCTTTCTCGAGTACTTTGGCTGAGTAGGGGAGCAGGGAGATCGGTCGATAATTTTTTAGATTGCTGGGGTCGGCTGAGGGTTTTATTTTAGGAAGGGCTTGACATCTGTGTGTTTCCATTTGTCCAAGAAGGTTGCTGTGAAGATGGAGGTGTTGAGGTTGCTGGTGAGTTCTGTGCCGATTGGGTTAGTTCCGAGGTTGAAGAGGTGGTGGGGGCAGGGGTCGGTGGGTGCCCTGGAGTGGATGAAAGACAAAACGATTGTGGTGATCAGATTGGTGAGCGGAGAGCAGGTGGTGATCGTTTGGCTGGTGTTTGCTGGTTGGTTGAAGTTTTTGAGGTGGAAGGGGGTGGGTTGGAAGCCGAAGGTGTTGTAAATGGCGGCAATCTTGCTGTGGAAGTAGGCCAAAAGAGTGTTGTAGAGTTCTTGGGAGGGGTGGATGGTGTTCTCTGTGGCTCTCGGGTCGGAGAATTCCTTGACTATTTTGAAGAGTTCCTTCATGTGGTTGGCTGCGGTATCAATGCGGGCAGTGATGTCTGCTTTCTTGGCTTCCTTGATGCGTAGGTGGTAGTTGCTGAGGGCTGCTTTGTGAGTGGGTCTGTCGGAGGGGTTCTTAGTGACGCACCATCGCTTCTCGAGTCAATAACAGTTGCGCTTGGTGGTTCTAAGTTCTGGGGTGTACCAGTTGGCTTGTTTTGAGGTTTTGTTGGCTTTTGTTGGTTTTTAGTGAGGCAACTCTGTCGGTGCATTTGGTGATCCAGGCGAAAAAGTTCTGGACGGCCTGGTCAAGGTCTGCTGAGGCTTAGGGCCTGGGTGGTGCTGAGGGCCTGGGTCTACTGAGTTTCGGTTACCTTGCCCCAGCTGTGGTGGGAGGGGCTGTGATGCTTAGTAATGGTTTGCTGAGTGTCAGAGATAGTAAAGTGAATGCTGACGTGGTCAGTCCAGGTGAGTTCTGTAACATGGCTGAATTTGATTCTGTTGCTGGAGGTGAAAATGGAGTCAAATGTGTGTCTGGCCTTGTGCATGGGGTCGGCAACCAGTTGGGTGAGGCCAATGTTGTTCAAGTTCTCCTGGCAGGTGATGGAGTTGGCATCGTTGGGGTCGTCGACGTAGAAATTGAGATCACCGTATAGGATTTAGTTGTGGGAGTCGATGGCTAGGGGTGCAATGAGGTTGGAGATGGCGTTGCAGAAAGCTTGTTGGGGTTCCGGGGGTCAGTAAGCAAGGGTGCCTCTTATCGTGGTCTTAGCATCCGTCTGTAATTGTAAGTTGAGGTGTTCCATGAGAGGTGTGGGGTCGTCAATGGTGATGGTGCATCAGATGGTTTCCTTGAAGATGATTGCAATGCCCCCGCCTTGTTTGTTGGTGCGGCTCCGGTGTATCATCTTGTAGCTGTCGGGCGTGGCGGTGGCGATGTCGGGGTTCAAGGAAGGGTTGAGCCATGTTTCGGTGATGAAGGAGAGGGTGGTGATAGTGTCCCAGATTTCCGTGGCATGTTTGCATAGGGAGCGGGCATTGAGCAGGATGCATTGAAATGGTTTCAGGTTGTTTGTTGTATGCTGGGCGGGAGCAGCACAGAATCCGTCGCAGGCTGTGTTGCAGGAGAAGCGGCACAGGCAGCAGGTGAAGTGTCCTTTGGCTGATAGTGGTGAGGAAGTGAAGCAGCTGTTTCGGTGTCTGGTGTCCAGGTACAGGAGCTCCTTGGAGGTTTATTGGTGTGTGGCGGGAGGGCCAGGGGACCTGGCTCTGGGCACGGTCCAGGGGTGGACAGGCGCAGACAGGCTTTTCTTTGGCGCACCAGCAGCGCAGCCACTGCGCGCCACCATAAGTAGCCCTGGGAGATGGGAGGGGCTGTCAAGGAGGCAGGAGGGTGGGGAGTGGGAACAGTGATGGGAGTGGGAGGAAACAGTCGGGACTCGGAACACAGTCCAAGTCATGAGGAGCTAGGCAACAGGAGCAGGGAAGCGGCGTACACGACCAAAGGTCAGGGGCTGCTCACTGGAGCCACGCAGCAGTAACCCTGGGAGGTGGGTTTTTGCTATTGTGCATATTAAGTTCAATAGATAATAAAATGACTAAAAATCATTAGCATTACATTATATGATGGCAATGTAATTATATAGGTGTGTCGGAACAAAAATGTAATATATTTTCTATTTGCAATGGCTAATTTTTTTTTTTTAGTTTTAAAAAGCTTTATTAGGAGAAGAGAAGGAACATCATAATAAATATTTAGAACATGACAAGTGATAAATATGATGAACATTATGCTAATGTACAATAAAAAGGAATATAGTGTAGATAGCTAAAGTAAGTAATGGTAACACCTATGCTTATTTTTAAAGAGTTTCTGAGTTTTCTAGGAAATGGAAGGAAAGGTGAGAGGAAGGGAGTGGGAGAATGGGAATGGAATTATTTGAACCTTTGAATAGATCAGCATTACAAACCAAATTGCACGAATAACAATTGTCAATTGAACATGAGCAAAAATAAAATATCAGAAAAATGAACACAGGAAATATAGTTAAAACAGAGAATCCAATAATGATCAGGGAGGTTTGAAAGTGTGATATGGGAAAGGTTGAGAAGTGTAAGAGTTGGCATTAGTTGTGTTTAAAAAGGTAGTAAGGGGTAACCAAAGTGAGTCACTTCTGTGAGGTAAAAGGATATGTTCGGCATAACATCTATCCAGTTTATGATGATGGTATACCACCAGGTCTTGCAAGAGATATTAGCTGTGCATTTCCAGTTAATAGTAATCTGCTGAACAGCAATGGCAAGTAAAGGGTCCAGCAATTTGATTTTAGGAAAATCTGACATCTAATCTTTGTGGAGGCTACCAAGAAAGAGAGAGCTATAGGTGAAAGGAAAGGAAACACAAAAAATGCAATTAATTTGTTTACAAACCCAATGCCAGAAAAACAAGATATTGGGGCATAAAAATAACGTGTTTCAGGTCACTCACCGGAGATGAACCTGACCCCAACATTTTGAATCACCAGCAGTAACATAACGAGACATGGATTGTAGAGTAAAGTAAAGTCTGTGAGAAATAAAAAATATTTGACGTTTTGTGAATTTAAAGCCATATTTGATCCCACAGCGAGGTTGCCCATTTGTGACCAAAATCTGCTTCCCATAAGGGTTCCAGGGAGGATGTAGGTCTTATGGCTATGGAAGAAACTAACAAATGTCTATATGAGGGAAACCTTAGGCCTACTACAAAGAATCTGAAGTAGCAAATGAGAATGAGGATCTTCAGGAGAAGTTTCAGGCAAAGTAACTACAATGTCTAAAAAGGTTCAATAGAATCTGGAATCTAGATTTAAAGGAGTTAGAACAATTCCATTTTGATTGGAATTGTGGCAAAGAGAGCGGAGTATCCTCATCAAGTAGATTGCTAACCCAGTTAATACCAATATGTTTCCAGGTTTTCCAGAAGAGGTCTGTTATTGAGTTGGATCAACTAATACTATATGGGTAATTGGTAAAAGGAGATTTGGTTCAATGAGGTATGCAGAGATTGGGAGAGGAGTGTCGGAAGATTGGAGAACACAGGCGAGGATGTTTGGAGACCTGGGCAAGATATTCCTGTAAAGAAAAAGGAGAAATAAGAGATTGTTCTATAGATAACCAGAGTAGTGTGAAGGGGGATGAGCTATGAAACAGCAAAAAAGAAGCTTGGCAAAGAGAAAAGGCCTTATGATGTTGCTGGAAAGCAGGAAAATTCACCCCTCCATTACATTTAAGGTGTCTGAGTTTAGAAAGAGAGATACACGATTTCTTTTTTATTCCATAAAAACTTAGATAAAAGTGAACCCATTTTCTTAAAATATGTAAAATGAATATGGACTGGAATCATAGACAAAGTATAGAGAACAATGGGGCTATCGTCATTTCTATGGAATCCATGCGGCCCACCAAGATAAGAAAAGAGGGTTCCATTTGGAAAGAAGAGATTCAATTTTAGAAAGAAGGGCTGTAAGTGTGAGGGAAATAGATGAAGAGACCGAGTTGGTGAACCAAAGTCCAAAATATTTAATTTTAGTAGGAGCCCATGCAAAGCCAGAGGAGCTAAAGAGTTGTTTAGTGAAGTATTTATTCAGTGGTAAAATGTCAGTTTTATCAAAATTCACTTTATAATTGGAGATGTATGAGAAGGAAGAAATATCTTGAGAAAGAGCAGGTAATGAGGTTTCAGGATTTGAAATGAAAAAAAGAATATCTCCAACATATGCAGCTAATTTTAAATGATGAGACTCACATTGGAAACCAGAAATTAGTGAGTTTTGCTGCACTTTGAAAAGAAATTGCTCCAATGCCAGAATGAATAAAAGGGTTAATAGGGAGCAACCTTGCCGAACGCCTCTTTGAAGTGTGAAGTATGAAGAAGTTTAACCATTTACCATAACTGAGGCCTTTGGAGAATCCTTTAGTGTAGAGAATGTTATGTCTAAAACCATACCATTGTAAAACTCTAAACATAAAAGCCCAGTTAAGTCTATCGAAGGCTTTTTCAGCGTCAATAGTATTGGAGGCCAGAGGGGATTGTAGGGTAGAGGCTTTAGTTAAGATGTTTAAAAAAACTAGTATTGTCAGAGCCCATGTGCCCTTTAATAAAAACAACTTGCTCCGGACCGATCAATTTGAGTAGAAAAGAATCTAATTGCAGAGCATGAAGTTTAGCAAAAATATCATGATCCACATAAACTAGGGAGATAGGGTGTTAATTTTTACATCAGGTAAGGTCTTTTAAATAAGGTATGGTCTTTGCCTTCTTTCGGAATAAGGCAGATAACTGCTTCTAAAAAATGTGCCTTTGGGAGTGTTAGACGAAAAGGAAGAAAATAAGTGTAACAATTTGGGTAAGAAGGTGAAGGCAAAGTGTAAATAAAATTCTACAGTGAAACCATCTGGTCTAGGAGTTTTGCCTTTCCAGGAGCAGAAGATATTTCAGAGAGGGAGATATCTTTTTCTAGACAGGAGAAAATAGGTGTAGAAATGAACAGCGTGTGAAGAGTTTGAAGAAAAGAGTCAACATCAGAATCGGAAGGGTGGTGTTCTGGGGTATAAAGAGATTTATAAAAGGATGTGAATTCATGTAAAATATCACATCTTTAAAGATCTGGGAACCTGAGCTGGATTGTAAAGCTTCCACTTTTACATATTTTGAGATAACCGGCGAGAAGTTTACTAGCTTTTTACGGCCACCATAATAACAGGCATTGCTCTTTAGTAAATATGTAGAGGCGTCATCAGAGATTTTTTTTTAATAAAAGTGAAGATTGGCTGCAACCAAATTGTGTAATACATTAGGGGCCATATGTACGACGCGCAAAATAGCGCCTCGCAAATTGCGAGTTTTTTCGACTGGCAATTTGCAAGGCGCTATTTTGGATGTACAACAGTGTGTATCCCACTGTTTGTGATTCCCAATGGAGTTGCAAATTGAGAGGCTCATGAATATTAATGAGCCTCTCGCAATTTGCGACCCCATTTGGAATGGCAGGCCCTCCCAGGTATGGTGGCCTGCTGGGCTCAGCAGACCATGTCTGGGACTGCTTTTAAATAAAGCGTTTTTTTTTTTTAATGCAGCCCGTTTTCCTTAAAGGAAAACGGGATGCATTTAAAAAAAGAAAAAAATGAAACGTTTTTGTTTCATTTTTTAAGGGCAGGCAGTGGTCCCTAGGACCACTGCCTGCCCTTAAAAAATATTTTCCCCTGCATTTGCAAAGGGAAGGGGTCCCCTGGGGACCCCTTCCCTTTTGCGACCCCATTACCACCCTCTTGAAACATTTGTACATGGGGTTGCGCTCGCTATTAGGAAGGGAACGCCCCTTCCTAATAGCGACTGCATAATTCCAAAATAGGGAGTCGCAAATAAATTGCGACTTGCTATTTTGGAATGGTACATACCCCTATTGGAGTTTGCACGCGCAGAACGGGTTTGCAAACCCGTTTGCGCATTAAAAACCATCATACATCTGGCCCTAGGTGCCTTGGAAGAGTAATATTGATGCTTCAATTGTTTAATAGAAGCCAGAAATTGAGTGTGTTGCTGATGTATATATGTCTTTTTCTTGGAAAAATGATCAATAATGAAGCCATATTCAGTAGCCTTGAAAGTATCCCAGATTAATTGTGGTGAGAGAAGAGGGTTGCAGATGTTGAGAAAGGTGTTTACTAATAAATAAATGGTCTAGTCTGGTGAGAAAGTTATGTGGTGGGGAGAAAAAGTGTATTCATGCGCTGTTGGGTTATACAAACGCCAGGAGTCTACTAATGACCTATCGGAGATGAAAGAACAGAATTATTTCTGCATTTTATAAAGGATGAACTTACCTGGGGATTATCTGCCTAAAAAAGGGTCTGTAATTTGATTACAGTCACCAGTTAAAAGAAAGTTTTCATCATCAAATCAAAGACATTTTTTATAATATCAGGCGAAAATGAAAAGTCGTTATAAATAGGGCCATAGATATTAAAAACAGTTAGAGGAATGTTATTAATAATTTTAATAACAAACCATCTAACCTCACTAACTGTATCTTTTGAAAGAACAGAAATGTCTATATGCTTATTGCAAAGAATAATACAATTTTTCTTAGATGTAGTGGGGGAAACCAGCACAGTACCTACTCATGACCTCCTTAGTTTATGTGCATCCGATTCTGTGAGGTGAGTTTTCTGGAGAAGCACTACATCAGGAGCATATTTCATTAGATGGGTGAGAATTCTCTGTCGCTTTATAGGATTGTTTAAGCCATTAGCATTCAGAGTAAAAACTCTGAATCATAGAATATTAAATATTTAAAGACAAAAAGTTGATCCAAAAGAAATATTCAGATATCTGGGAGTGAGTGTGAAAGGAAAGGGAGAGAGAAGAAATAGGGAGGAAAGTGACAAGGACATGAAAGTGTAAAAGAAGACAGTACAAGCCATAAACATGGCCACTGTGGGAAATACATGTTTGGGACGATAAACAAAGGGGGGGATGGTGACAGCAAATCACGAGGACAGACACGAGAAGCCAGGCACGGCACACCACTATGAACAATTGGATAGTGACCATAGAGCAATAAACAAACTGTAACCAGAAAAAGATAACATTAACAGCAAGGCAATAAAAGTGAGAAAAAAGATATAAACTATGTTACATGAAATTAGGAAATAATATCTTTTTAAAACTCCAACTACCAACAAGGTATGAGGAAACAAAAGGGTATATAAAACAAACACACATCATGTGGAAGAAAAAAAGAAACACATCTTGACAACTTAAACAACTAGAAGGACCAGCAATCTCTGTGGAAGTAGGTGCATTGTCCTGGAGAACGTTTTTGAGTTTCGCTGGATCTGTAAAAGTGAGCGATTTTTTTTTATAAGTGGCCTTGAAAGTACATGGATAAAGCAGACCAAAAGGAGCTCTCATGCTCCTCAAAGTTGGCGAAAGGGAAAGAAAGTATTTCCATATATCAGCAGTAGACATAGCAACATCTTGTGTAAAAAAAAACTTATGACCAGACCAGATAATTTGTTTAATAGATTTGGTAGCTTGTAGAATCTTGAGAAGATACAGGTATTCCAAGAAAAGGATGATGATTCATCTAGGTGTGGATGAAGGAGATCCTACATGCCCAAGTCTATGAGCACATTGTTTGTTGAGTTTAGGCAAAGAAGTAATGTTCAAATTTTGTGGTAAAAAGTAGTGAAGAAAGAAACAGGATCTTTGCCCTCAAAATCTGTAGACCGTAAATACGGAGATTATTGCACCTGTTTCAATTTTCGAGGTCTTCAGCATGTTGTTTATGTCTCTCTGTATGTCAGTAATTTTGGAAGCCTCATCCTGCAGGCAGCTAATACTTTGTTCTACTTTTTCAAGTCTAGATTCCATAGAAGACCAATTTGTATCTAAGTTCTGTTTCCTGATGTTAGTTTCTTCCACAAATGGGTATAAAGTTTGTATTTCATTGAGCAGAATTTCCATAACTATGGAAGAGGATGATTTATAAGGCGGTTTATCAGATGAGGGAGGGCCCTGCTTAGGGCGCTTGGTAGAGCTAGACTCTTTGCCAGTTGATTGAGGCTTAGGTGTAGTGATAGGCATATTGTCTGAAGACTTAGAGGTTGCCATTAGTTTAATAATTTCCATTGAAAGGCAGCCCAAGGGATGGATAATATATGTCTTCGTAATGAGTTTAAATTTCCTCAGTTTTTCTATCCAAAAGGGAAAACAAATTTAGAAATGTGGGTGGCCGTAAGTCAGGGATTCTGACTGCAAAACAGCCATTAGCAGCACCCAAAGCCTCTCCTCATTCCACCGACATCCCAGCAATTTCACTGCCTCAGGCAGTAAGCAGAAGTGCGGTGTAAAAGAGTCCGACAGCTAAAGAGGTGCGCACCATTCATCTCTCTCTGCCGGCAGCCATCCTCCTTGGCATTGAAGCCACACCCCCTTTAATTGCTAATTTTGAACCCAAACAAATTATTTGATCGTATAAATCTACTCTTCGGCCTTGATAAAATGACTTTTATGCTGTAAAACATGATGGCTGATATTGATAACAAATGATGAAATTTGGGTGAGTAATAAATACATGAAGAAACTTCCAGTGAAACCAGTATTTCATCTAAGGTCAAGGTTGCTGGTGGTTGGCACCAGGACTTTTCTGAGAGCACCAGGTTAAGCTGGTCTGTAGCACAACCTGGCACTGCCAGAAGGCCTGGTCTGATAGGTTAGACTGTGTGCTGAACTTGACTGTTTTATGGTATGGTGGGCTGATTTTTCACAGTTTTTCACAGCTGATTTCCCTCATATTACCACAAACAAACATTGTCTGCAGCAGCACACATGGATGCACTCTCCCATACCTTTGAAAACACCTATTTAGCAAGTAGTGTGCTCCAATTTGCAAACATGGCCACTCTTTAGCTTTCTGGTTCGTTAACAAGGACCACTTTTATGTTGGTGCCTGAGCCTATTTTCTGCCCCAGTATAACCTTGGAGAGCACTGAAACTTAAT
The DNA here is from genome assembly GCA_963921515.1 of Calotriton arnoldi. NCBI lineage: Eukaryota > Metazoa > Chordata > Amphibia > Caudata > Salamandridae > Calotriton > Calotriton arnoldi. The sequence continues at coordinate 52,331 of CAWUFW010022643.1, forward strand.
GCACTGCGTTTTGCAGAGATTCGAGCTAACTGCCTCTGGTCTGTGCTGTTCTTGCTGTCAAATAGAAACTCACTGTGAATTTTTATTACCTTTTCCGAAGCACAATCACTTTTAGGTGGATTGTTAATTTAACATATGGACGTAGCACACTGTATCAGTGACATCAATAAGTCCAAAGCAAGAAAGCCTGTGAACCACCTGCCTCTGCAGTGGCATGACGCAAAATATTTTACCCCACTGCAAAAGGTGATAAGGGATCCCGGAGACTTCCACGTCTCACCAATATCCAAAGGCCTCAGACTCAGTTGGGGCCCCCTGAAGTGCGGGCCTCCTGGGCCACAATGGCTGCAGGTGCCTGTGTTACGTCCCTGTAGCTCTGGTTTCCTTTTGGGGGGTCCAGCCACCATGTCTTCAAGTTCCATTAAGGACCCTCTTACTTTCGTTCTGTCGTTCTTTTCCTAGGCTGGATCCTGCATGGAGTAATGTAGCCGCTCCTTTGATTGCTATAAACTCTGACTCAACAATGTACCATTCTCCTCGTCACCGGGCCTCAATTTGTAACTCAGAGAAAACATGCAGACCACTGCACTGTCTCTGTCCACCACCCCAGGTTCGGGTTCCGGTTCTGATGTCTTAGGTTTAAAGTGATGTGGAAGACCGCATATTCACTTTTTATGCATGGAAAATTATGGGGAAGAAAGGCGTTATTGCTTCTATTCTGCTGCAGGTATGTAGGAAAATACTGTTAATGTCTTTTGTTGTACGGTTCCTACTAATTTTACTAATTTAGAATATGTTGACCTGGTTCCTGGCTAATTCACCGTGCCATCTGGACCCGTAAACCTATATGGGTACCTTCAACAACAGCAAATTTAGAGAAATGCTCGGCGCTAGTTTTTAGATCCCTGTTTTCCTTTCAGGGAATAGTCACATATTAGGTTATGCACTGAGAAAAACACACTGTTTGCATCTTAAGTATCCATTCAAAATTCTTTTATTATCGTCCGTCCTTGTTCAGACACGAAACAAGTTGTCTTCAACTGTGGTAGAAGTAACATTTGAAGTATATCATATGCTTGATCTCAAAATTCTCTTCACACAGTAGTAGTACAGAACAGCCAAGCCACCATTTGTCTCGCGAAATTAATTTGCTTCTTCAGGGCTGTTGATAATAAGACAAACCACTTATTAGCTCCCAAAGTATTATTTAAAAACACATATTCCACATGAGCTTCCAACATACAAAGAAACATATGTCATAGATACATCGCCTATGAAATTTCACATCTGTGTTAGCCACATTATATACCAGTTTTAACATGGAGAGAGGAATAAGAGTAACAACATAGGAGCTAGCATATTCAAAAAACAAAAAGCAAAAAGTGTTGCATTCAAAAACAAATAAAGAACATTACAATTTAGGTTACATTTTAAGTTACATTCTTCTTTGCAGACGTTGCAGCAACTGGAAAGAGAGTACATAATAACACTTGGTACTTCACAATAATAGACAGTAAAAAACAGTATAAAATCTGATGACATTGATGTACCCTATGTTATTGCAGTCCAGTGTTCTTATAGAATGTAGGACCGGATGATCCCTCGGGCAAGGCAGTATCTATTCCATATTGTCTATATAGGCAAATATAATCTAAAGTATAATCTAAAGTATATAGCCCAAAGAATATAGAAAAAGAAATGTATATATACCTTCAGAATTTCAGTTCCTTCATACTAATAGTCTTCTCAACTCTTGATAAAGGGATCCCAGATTCATCCTGGCAATATGCACTGTATAATATAGACTTCCAATATCTAAATAGAATAGTAATCAACAGTAGCACTCTGTAAGTAAAAATATCAAGCTGAGATCCGTGTGCAAAGTTTAAAAAACAATCTAACAACAGAAAAATTCCATCCATATTAATCTACAACGCTGGAACCTCCAGAACTAAGAAGAGCACCCCATTGATGGCCAAGCCAACCGCAGCCAAACGCTCGTCAAAGTGTGAGGAAAATATTTAAAGAGATGGTATAGAGAAAAAATACAATAAAACAAGAGGTGGAAAGTCTCAAACCCTGGTCACTACTACTCCAAAAGACAACAGTAAATTCAAGTGCGCTATCCCAGCTCACCTTGCTAGCTAAGATTCTAGAGAATAAAAATGTTGAACACATAGCGCACCGTACCCAACATACCATAACAGTGATCTCTTTTTAGTGTAAGATAGACCAAATTTTTTCAAGATTCAAAAAAGCCAAAGAGGAAAATTATAGGGCAGAAGTACTTAGTCTAAATGTAAATAAAATATAAAAAAATATAAAAAAAACAAAGAGGAAAGTTATAGGGCAGAAGTGCTTAGTCTAGATATAAATACAGCTACTCAGATACATGCCTATAGTGACTCCCACCCTAGCAGTTACAGAGTACAGCCCCACAATAGACTTACCAGGAAAAATGGCAATAGCCTCCAATCGATACGAACACCAGTCAGTCACTGAGCTAGACAGAAAAAGAACCTCTATTTATAGTCCCAGATAATCTCAATTGGTCTAATTGCTCAGTACTTAATTACCAATTAAATTTGAATTCCGGAACACGCATGGCAATGAGCCCCAGATCGTCTATTTCAGCTTACAAATACATCAAAAATCAGAAAGATAGAAATGTACAAAGAGTACAGAAGACTGAGATATAAGGAGACTATGTGAAAAAATAATAAAAAGAAAAAGTATAAAGATACAAAAACACGAGGGGACGAGTCTCGAACCCTGGTCACCGTTAATCCAAAAGTGAAAGTAAATTCAAGTGAGCTATTCCCAGCGCACCCTCGATAGGTAAAATTCTAAAAGATAGAGTAAATAAACATGTAGTACACCATACCCAGCATTCCATAACAGTTATCCCTTTCTAGTGTAAGGTCAGACAAATCTTATTGGTAATAAAACCGCTCACAGACAATGGAAATGCAAAAATAAATGTATAATGAATAATCCTAAAACAAATAGTATAAGAAAAAAGAAAAAGAGAAACGGCAGTTACGGTTGGTCTCAAACCCTTATTCTCTATATGCAAGTGAAGTTACCTAAGTAGGTGAGCTATCATAACAGCTTATGTTTGAAGTGCTACAACTCCCTATTCAAATATCTAATGTGTGCATGGACCAATACCTCTACACATTTCAACCACGTTAGAAACTATATATATATATATATATATATTAGAGATATGCCTAATCACTGAGCCAAAAACAAATATAAAAAACATGTAAAACTGAATACCAAGAAGAGAGGAAAATGACACTGGTCACATATGACTGCTGTAATATAAGTTCCCTTTATATTTGATACCTGCTACTGAACCTAGCTACCATCAAATCCGTAAAAAAAGTCAAAAACTTAATAGTCCATACACGACTCATTATCGCTGTACAATAATGTATAAAGTTCCCTATCGAGGTTCAGACCAAAGATAACCGTTTTAAGTTTGTTAATCCAATAGGTTTAGCTGATTCTAACCTTTTTGTCCCTATCACCACCTCTCCTATCCTTTTTTACTGTTTTAATGCCTGTAAATCTTATCTCCTGAAGGTCTTCTATCCGATGTTCTAAACTAAAATGTAGTGCCATATGGTATTTAGGATCTCTATTCTCAATTGCCCTGATGTGTTCCTTCCATCTTTTTTCAGTTTGCGTGTAGTTGACCCTACATATTTCTTTTTACACACACAATACATGATATAGACAGTGTGTTGTGTTACAGTTGGCCATTCTAATAATTAAATATGGTGTTGATTGATTATGGGGCAGCTGATTCAGAATAGTTCTCCACAACCTCAATTCATGATCATAGGGGGCAAATGTGGTACTCAGGATACTATTTAGGTGCTCTTCTGCAGCGGGTGGTGCAATAGTTGTGGCTGACTAGTTCTGTGGAAGCTTGATATCTGCAGAAAGAACTCAGCTGATCAGAACTCACAACTGAGATATTTGGAACATCAGTCCAGAAAGCTTCAAGCCCCAAACTGTTACACATTGCATAATATTGCTGGAATAGAGCCTCAGGGGGATAAAAAGATGAATCACACAATTATATATAGCTTTATAAGTAAAGATGCCAGTAGACATATGGGCAAGAGAAATGGAAGTCGACTTAGGTGAAGTCCTCTCTGACTTCACCTAAGTCACTACAGGCTATCTAAGGAGGGGAAGAGAGGATTACAGTTTCAGCACACATGCTTTCTTGCAAAACAGTCTTGTTACAATGCATGCAGTTCCAAAAAATGGTTCAAGCTATCAACTGTGACAGATTAAATGTAAAAATCTCATCAGAGACAACTTTGTTGCAGAGCACAAGCCCTCACCCTCCAACTGGTGGAATGCTAGATCATCAGGCTGTACTCCTCATCCGGCTGGTGCTGCAATGGAGGGAGCTCTTTGCCGGAGTTCTTTTCATAAGTAGCCAGACTTGATAAATGTGCGAGGTAGATTGCCCAGGTAGATGAAGAAAACGGAGAAGTAAAAATAACTAAAGGACTTTTAATCAGGGGGGTCTTTGTGAAGTTTAAAAACAGCAGTGACCTCGTGGAGAGTAATACTTAATGAGATCGAATTTAGGTCAACATGTTTCTTGCCTTGTAATGTCCCTAACAGAAGCAGTGGCAATTTGTTAGGCCCATCTTTATGTTGCCTAATCTACGTTAGGAACTCTACCTAAACCTAGTGGTGGTCTCTACACCAAGTCTGATAAAAACACACCAAGTGTCACACTGTAATGTACCCTGTATCATATCTGTTTCAAGTTACCCAGATTCAGAGAGAACCCAAATGTGTGCAGCAAATGACCAAAAACTCAGAGCCAGGCCCCTTGGGTCTTCATGGAGGAAGAACTTCAATGAGAGGTATTAGCTTCATGAAAAGGTCCTGCCTTTTGCCTGCTCGCTGCCATGGTCCCAGGCACCACTTGCACAAAATCACAGCACCAGAGTTTCTAGAAATGGCTGACTTAAGTTATTGCAACTCAATTATATGCATATCTGACACATACCCCTATATTATGAGTACCCTGGCTTCTCAGACACCTGCTCTAAATGCAGACATTCAGCAATAGGCTTCTTCAATATTGTGTTGGAATACCCCAAACTGGCAGCTTACTGGATGAAGGTCACAGGCATTTTGATATCCCTAAATGGTAAACACACACATTGCACACTTGCTGCTTGCGTGTTGGTTCTTGGTAAACCTAAAACTGAGAAATCAAACTGTAAATTATATAGCATTACTACAGGATAAACAGCAAATTGCAATGGATTGCCGATCATCACTGACTCCCAGACTCACAATCTGGAAATCAGAACAATACAAATGAGTGCTTGCAAAGTATGAAATAGCCATAGTCCAACAGTGAAAAGCAGGAAAGGAGACAATTCTTACATCATCGGATACAATACTGTTAATACATGTGCTTATACCTGATGACCTACCATTTTGACTGCATTAATGTGCTGATGAGATCTGTATTAAATAGGATATGCTTTCATGCAACATTGTAATTTGTTTGGTTTTAATGTTCGGTTTTCTGTTTCTTTCCCTTTTGATGAGATATTGCTATTATACAGCCCAAATGCCATGCTATGCTATCTCAGGATTCTTTGTAACTTCGTCAGTTGTTGATTGTTGCCATCATGGCAATGTACCATGAAAATATTAAAGAGCTAATTAAAAAATATGAACACCCAACGGTATAGTAATCCTAAACCAGAATTGGATCAGCCCTGCTCCTTCAGAGGAGATGAATAAGAGCCTTGGAATTATGTTCTTGCTGCCACTCTTTGTTGTGTTGTGCAAACAGTGGAGTGAATGAGTGGGACTGTCTGTGTATGCGCTATAAGAAAGCCAGACTGTGGATGATTTGCCAATCCTTGTTCATGTAGTGTTTAATGCAACAAATTTGAAACACTATAAGTAAGAGGTTTTCCAATTAATAAATCCACAGTCACAAAACATCTCAAATATATGCTTCCTTTTGGGTTCTTTAGAATGCATTTGGGTAACCCATGAGACAATACACATCAGGCTTCAAATGGATAATGAAGTGTGAAGATCATCAATAAATGCTGGTGTTTTCCGAATAACAGTTTAAGCTTCGAGAAACCTTTGTTCTCTTTCAATAGAAATACCAGCATAAGAGATATGGTTGTTCACACAAGACCTAAATAAGAGTTGAAAATTGACCAAAGTATCTCATGGTACCTTTCAAGCATCATGGGCCACTACTCCTGTGAACAATGCTCAGTGTATTCTTTCACCTCTCACAGTAAAACAATAGATTTTGGCTTCTCTTGGAACAAGACCACCATAGAACTTGAAACTCTTCAAATGTCATATATTTAATTGTCTCTGCAAATTAAAATGCATAGCATTGATCTCTAGGGAAGTGAAAATAAGAATTGGGGAACACAGTAGTAACATCCGGTGTCAGTGGAGCATGACACGCTTGACAGCCTATTATCTTGAAAAAAAAACATACTGAAAAAGACTTAGGGCCCGATTTGGTGTTCAGCGGTCGAACGCCGTATCGTCATTGTGGCGGTCGGGATGCCGCCAGACAAGCCGGCAGCATCGAGACGGCTGTATTACGACAACACCACCGGGCTGGCAGTGTTGTGTCGACTGTACAGCAGCAGCTGCATGCTCCGGCTCATAGAGAGCCTGAAGCATATGCTGCTGCCGTGGCAGCACCGCTTGCATGTTGCTGCACTGTGTGCCATACACCATGTCATGTATGCACGCATGACATTGCAAGCAGAGAGGGTAACCATAGCTGCCAAGGTTTCAGTTAGCTATGTGTGGCATTTTCATAATTTTTGTGTAATTATGAGTGACATTTCAATGGTCATGAGTGGCACTTTCTCGCGAGCAAAATAAATCAATGAAGAAGAGGGAAATATAAAAATATCAGAATTTACACCCATTTGAACAACGAGAAAAAGATGATTTTAAAGCTGCTGCATGTAAAGCACCAGATATTTAAGGGCACTAATCTAGTTCCCTTGTAATCTGGACGTACTGTTAAGCTGGGCTGGACGGCCCCCGTGCTGGAGAGATCGTTGTTTCATTCCGTGCACGGCAACGCCCAGGGAGCTATAATCAGGCAAATTGCATGCAGTGCTAGTCCATAGCACGGCACCCTCCCCCACACCCCCGACTATGTTATATTATAGTAATGTGCACTAACGCATCATTGCTCAAGCAGAGACACACTGCTTTACTGCACAGATCCAGAGTACAGGGCACGGAAGGCAGCTCAGAAACTAGCCAACTTTATAGCCAATGTAATAGCAGTCAAGTGGAACTAGATACCGGGCAGGCACGGGTTGTGAGAAAGCCATCCTTGCTGAAATAAGTACAAAAAAAAGCATGCAGTGGGTAAAAGGCAAGTGATTTAAAATGCTTTTGCTGTCACTTTTGCTTGTTCCGGCGGCGCTCAGTGGGAAGGTTAACCAGTGGCGTGATGGTATTAGTAAAATTAAATTCCCCAGTGGCAATGTGTGTATTTGTAAATTCGGTGTTCCAGGCACGGGACGTAGGGAGTCCGTTCGTGCTGAAGTGCGCAAAAGGCAGAGGGCGAGTCACTGAAACCAGTAGGAAAACGTTATTGACTGGCCATCCATGGCATGGATTGTTGCGTGAAGGCGACGTGGAGGGTAATTTTTAACGACTTCTTGCAGGGATTGAGACTTTAAACTTCAAGAAACCCTTTCTCCCCTGTCCCACGGTGTGAACCCCGCCCATCCCCCAATAGTAGTCACTTACTGCGGCCCCGGCAATGAGTCTAAAGCTTGTCAGCAGCTGCATAGTCAGTGAGAGGTGTGTGCTCGCCTGCCGCGGTCCCATGACTTCAGGGTGGTCCAGTCGTTGCGGCATCACATTATGTTGATTTATTTAAAATTTCACTGTGGCGGTGCGAGCAGCACTGCCATTTGCCGCACAGTAACTCTGCTGCCTGACCCCCGCTGCGCCACATGCGGCAGCAGGACGTGACGTACTGCGGCTATTGAGAGTCGGCTGCTGACAGTCTTGGTACTCCATTGGGGCAAATTATTACATTGTAGCAGTACTGCACGGCACAGACAGACAGCCAAGCCTGCTGGAGCGGCGCGATGCCACTCCAGCTTTAAGTTTCAGACTATCATTGGAATTAGCAATGCTATGTCTTGACAGCCCTGGGGCGGGCACAAATGCCTATAATGCGTGACAATGCATTTCAGTGCGGTGATGCGTACCACCACACTGAAATGCATTAGTCTAACGCGTGATGCGTGGTACTTGGCAGGGCTGGGGAACAACATATGCCCCCATGCACACACCCCATGGGCTAAAATGCCCTTGTCCCTGTTTGGTGCCCCTTTCCCTGCCTTTCCGTCTACCTGTTCATGGCAGGGTCCCCGCCATGAACAGCAAGTTGGAAAGGCAGGTCATAATCTGCACAGCGGTGTAGCCATCGGCACTGCTGCCGCAGAGCACCGGTTTCCACACTGCAGCCCCGTCGGGATCCAGGATCCTGGTGGTAGCGGCAGTCGTGGCGGTCTTGTGTCAGGTAAGTGGTGGTTTGACTGCCAAACGCTGAATCGGGCAGTTGGACCACCAAGATTGCGGCGGTCGGACCCCCACCGCAGGCCACCGTCCTCGTAATCAGGCCCTTAGTGTGGACTGTAATTGAGAAGTTAGCTTCCAGTAATTACATAATTAAGTCACTCCTTGAATGGGAAGAACAATGGGTTTACAGGTAAACAAATGTACGAGAGGCTTAATGATGAGATTCCATGGAATCAATTGAACACCACACTGTAGGCATTCGTTGGAATGACTGGTTTACACATAAACATCCCCCAGGGAAGATAGACAATAACATTGACTTAGGATATGAATTTATTCCCCAAATTATACAGCTGGTTAACATCAAAGCAACGTGTGCTATGTAATCAGTGCCAGTTGATTAATCCCCATCAGTGTTTTAAGGTGCAATGGTACATAAATTAGACAATTGGCACTTGGTTGGCTCTTGTTTTGGCCTGGTGCATATGGGCAAAAAAAATTATAATTCCTCTCCACTGGCATAACGAAACTTGAGGGGGCCCCCTGCAAGGTACATGGAGGGGCCCCCTTCCGACTAAATTGGGAGCTCTCCGGCCAGAGAACTGTGCTGAGGGGGCCCCCTGGAGCTTGACCCCCGCACGGCGGGGGCTGCGGGGGCCTGTGTTACGCCACTGTTCCTCTCTCTACCTGTTAGGACTACTGTGCTTCTGGCCCTGGTAGTGTCCAGATTGTACTATGCCAATTCTCTGTCTGCAGGCCTGCCTCAATATGTGCTGCAAAAATTGCAGTTGGTCCAAAATGCAGTGGCCCGTCTGGTACTCCATCTTCCCAGATGAGTGCCGATGACGACCCATCTGATCAATCAACACTGGTTACCTGTCAGGAAAAGGATCCTGTTTAAAACGCTGATACTTATGCACAGAGCTCTCCATCGGTCTGAGCCAGAGTAATTGTCCAATAGGGTTACATTTTATTCTCTCATTAGAACTCTGCAATCATCTTCTGGTCATCTTGCTAGGGTCCCTAGGGTTAGGCGAGCAAAAACAGTAGGTAGATCCTTTTCCCTCTTGGGCCCACAAGCTAGGAATAGCTTAAAAAAATAATCAGAAACGAGTGAACGGTGTTTTAAAAAAAACAGCTGAAGACTTGGCTTTTTACTCTTTGATTGTTTCCTCTTTTGTTTTCTGCTCTTGCTTGTTCATTAGCGCCAGGACACTCCTGGGAGTAGCTGCGAGCTTTACAAGTACAGCAATTCATTCATTTATTCATTCAAAAAGTATTAGACTATTGAAGTATTAGACTTTGACCAGAAGGCAGTATGTATAGAGGCATTTAATGTCCTTCTTTGTGCAGATTGGATTCGGTTTTTCACAGCATGCTTAAAAACTAATAGTCCACTCTCAAGGCTCTTTTCATTTACAGTGATGAATTGAATAACAACGAATCTAGGCATGGAACTTAATTTGAGGCACACAATGACAGACACGGTTACTAGATGGGACTACATTACCCATCTCTCCTGCATCTCCATGCACCTACGCAAGCCACTCAATGATGTGAATAGTACATCACACGCAGGACACGGTGATGCAAGGACTTCCCACACTGACTTTTACTGTTATATATGGCAACCACAGCCTAACAATGCAAGCAGCTAGAAAGAGTCAGGGCTATTTAGGTGTTGAGAGGTGGCATGACACCCTTGAGGAAGTGAGTATTCATAATGCAGAATAATATGAGAGCAATGGGATTTTGACATCTTTCAAACTGAGGGGGATATTAGCAACAACTTGCGATAATTATCGCAAAGAGCGCTTATCGCGTTTTTTTTTATCGCCGCGTATCGCTGGATTTTATCACCGAGATAACACGTTATTAGCAACGTTTATCTCCAATGCGATAAAATATCCAGCGATAGCGGCAAATGCGTGAATGTCGCTGGAAATCCAGCGATATTTACGCATTAACGCCATGGGGGACTTAGCCTGACAATTCACCTCCCATTGAACAAACAGGTAAGTCATGTTTTTAGCAGGTGTTAAATTCTAGCGATAATCGCGCTGAGCGCGAGTTTTTTTATCGCTTCGCGTGCGTTGCTAATAGGGGGAAGTTTTGTTAGCGACTGTTTTCAGTCGCTTTTAGTTGGGAACGCCTACCTTGCATGTCATTAGCGATAATTATCGCTGGCATGCAAGGCGATAGGAAAACCGTCCGCTATCGCCAGAAAGCTGTCGCTAACGCCTGTTAGCGACAGCTTGCTGATAGGGCGATAAAAAAATCGGCGCTTTAGCGGCAAAAAGTGCCGCTAAAGTGGCGATACTGCCCTTGCTAATATGCCCCTAAGTTTGAGCCACCAACTTACATTCTACCTGTTTTTCCCTTCTTTTACTGTGAGACACTTTCCATTACAGTGCGTGAATACACGGGTATGCTCTCCCCGCCTTCCTATTTTGCACCAGATGGATCCTAACTAGGGTAAGGTACAAATTGACTGTAGTCAGCACAAGCACGTATTCACATTTAATTTTTTGGCTTGCAGTAAACTATACTGAATGAACAACATGGAGTGTTATGTTTCATATAGAGGCCCTAATATAGACACGTTCATATATGCCGTTTTTGGTCATATTCGCATATGCCCTATTATGGTCATACTCGTATATGCCCTATTTTGGTCATAATCGTCTATGCCCTATTATAGTCATGATCTCTTATGTCCTAATATAGGCATGATCTTCCACCTACATTAGTTCCCTACAGTACACAACGAGCTCTGAGGGTTGAACGTTATCTAGTCTGTGGTTAGAACACTGCAGGGTTTTTCCCGAACACAGGCCTACAATGTACTCATAAATTATGCATGAGCATTCACCAGCTACATCTCCCGCATAATATGTATGTACAAAGTTCACCCCTGACGTCTTCCTCATGTCTAACAAAGACCAATACAAACCATACTGAGGGACGAGACACTTTACGGTATAAATACACCACATCTTGCCATGGTAAGATAGAGGGAACTGAGACTTCCATGCTGACACACTGACCAGAGACGCCGAGGCTCCTGCATGCAGTCGCTCCAGCTGACAGCGGTCTAACCCAGCCCTTGCGGGGTGTCCAACTCGAGACCAGGACGGGGTCCCACACTCTCTCTATTCAGGTATGGGGGTTCGACTAAATCCTAGAGGGATTCTTGGCTCTAAGGCTTTTAGACCTACACATATGCTAGGTACACTCAGGTACATCTAGTTAGGCATCGTAGGAGTACAAGCACTTTCATAATGCTTTTTATATTCATGTATGTATTCATGATTATTGCAATATGGTAGAACTGTTCTATCCTTTTGCTTTTATCGTACTGCTGATAATATATCTCTGCTATTGTCTGTTGGTTGCTGCAGCACATATATTTTACACTAGAATAACAATTGTTCAATAAATACTTATTGAAACGCCCAGACTGTTTATTCTGTGTAACTCTCTGAGACAAACCGAATAAGTAAGCACGAGTGACTGAGCGAAAAGTAGTATATTTTTTCCACGATTCTGAGGAATTAGGGTTGTCATGGTCTAAGGTTGCCAGGAACTAATCTCTCCCTGATAAGAGGAGATTCTAGTGGCACTGTGAGCTAGCTAATGCAAATCCGGCTAACATACGCGGTGGGGGTGCACAGAATCAGTCTAACACCAAGCCCACAGTTTATGTTATCCAAATGCAGGTCCTGAAGGGGTACTATAGGAACTACACGACATGACGCCGCCAACGTTGGTTGGGTACTTATTTAACAGTAGAATCTGAGTAGTTCAGTCGTGCTATTCTCAGAGAACCTACTCACAAAACACCAGAGACGTCTGGAGTGGGTGGGCAAAAACTCCGCCACAGCTGAGTAGGCGAGATATCCTATTTATCGGCTGTTGGTTAATCAAGCTTGAAGGACATTTGGTTCCTAAATTGTGCATAAAACCTTTAACTAAGTTCTCTTGGAAAAGCTTTTCTTTTCAAAATGACTGAGAGCGATGAAGAAAGAATAAATCTAGAGGCCTCAGCCGGAGAACCACCCGAAAATGCAATACAGATTGCACCAAAATTCAGAATGACAGTCACCCTAAGACTATTAGAAAATGGTTTACAAGCTAGGGGTGGCATGGTAGTTTTCGTGATTGAGGCACACGAATCAAACAAAACACAGGTGTTCTATTCATGGGTTACATTCCCAGCTGCAAATGCCATAACAAAGACATTTCACTACTACATAGCAGGAAATGCACCACCGGAATATGCCCCGTTTGAGGTCATAGAGATTCCACCCACTTACCAGGAACATCATTACTGGTTTAATGGCGCCCTACCCCACATAAGGAACAGAGTAAGGTTAGGCCCGCTTGGAGGAGACGGGGCCACGTGGCCAATACTAGCGGCTTACACAACGCATCCTGACATTGGAACAATGCCACAGCCAGAATTACTCATACAGCACAGAGATTTAATTAAAATCTACAGAAACCTGACAAAATTCGTCATGAGGACTTTAACAATCCAACCTGCACCAGGTGCAGCAAATAGTACTCCAGCTCAGGGTACAGGAAATAAAATTACTCCTCAATCATTACACGCGGTAATGGGCAAAATGCCCGCAAAATGCGAACAAATACCATTCTGGATAGCTCAGAAAATAACTCAGCTTGAGGCGGTATTCCCGAATACTACCACCTATGATAAACACAGAATTCTAACAATCTGCTTGCCCATGGGGATCACACCACAAGTAGAGGATTGCACCTCTTGGGGTTCAGTCTTTGCTGCCATATATACCAGAACACATGGTATCCCGTCCTTAGCAGTAGTGCCAGATGTATTGAGACAGATACAAAATGAGTAAGGAGCAGAGCCTGCCCTAAACTTAGGGATGAAGTTATTAAACAACTTTGATCAGGTATCAGCCATAATACTAGCTAACATCAAGGGGGAAGTGGCTTCAGTGGCGATCCGCCAACGCCTAAGGGAGTTCAGTCCAATAGATCAACAACACGAACTACCCAAAATAATTGAAACTGCATATGCAGAACTAGGAGACTGTCTAGGTGGGAAAGCATTACAACCACAACTGGTGGGCAGTCCTGAAAAGGACACTACAAAGCAGACACCTACTTCTTCTAAAAAGAAGTGGGAAAATAAAAAACAACAAAAGTCTAAAGACAACAGATCTCAATCCCGAGGCAGCCCTCTGAAAGGAGGTATAACCTCAGGAATAGGGATAATATTAGGAAACCTGACAGGTATCAGGATACTGATACACGTTCCTCTCGTTCCTTTCAGGGTTCATCAAAAAACTCCGAGAGGGAAGGACGGTCAGAACACAGACAAGAGGAGCGTACAAAGTCCAGAGACACGCAACGCGCTGCGGACTACGCACCTAAAAAAAAAGATAAACTGAAACAAAAACCTCAGTTCAAAAAGAAGAAGGTAGCAGGCCTCAAGATCAGACATGCCCAGAATTCTGAGGACACAGCTTCTGAACGGGGAATGGGCTCTGACGATGCTAGACAGCGCAGCAGAAGTAACAATAGCTCGCCAGAACCTGAAGGAATTTCTGGTGACAGCGGAGTTGAGTGAGTATATCACGGTGGAAACACCCGATACTCGGGTAAGTGTCCCACATAAGTTACATGAGATAACACTCCGGATGGAGGGGGACAAGCCCAGGAAAGTTAAAGGTCTATTTTGGAAAAATCTGTCATCTGGATATGACATCCTATTAGCAGAGCAAGACTGGCCGCCAGCATTCGTCATGGAGTGCCCAAAGGGAGAAACGGTAATTTTTCCAGCATTTTCCGACCTCGTTCCCATACATCTTAAACATGCATATGCGCAGGAGTGGGCGGTTGCCCTAGCTCCAGCATTGTACAAAAATCATGCTGGTTGAGATGAGGATTCAACCCACCACGTGATCCCGTTAAAAGTTTCCCCAAATGCTCAAAGGCAATATCCAATAAAGCAGGAAGCTAAAAAACAAGTCAGGGAGATCCTAGATCAACTTGAATACCAGGGGTGATTGAAAATTGCACTTCACCTATGAACAATCCTTTGTTCCCCGTAGCCAAACCTGACAACACATATCGTCTAGTTTTAGATTACAGACATTTAAACACTTGCACAAAGACATTTTCAGTTCAAAATGCACACAGTGCCACATTAATGAATAACATTGTGCGACAAAAATACAAAACAACACTTGATATCTCAAATGGATTTTTCTGCCAAAATATAGCACCTGAAAGCAGGTATCTGACCGCATTCTCAGCGTTAGGGGCCCAACGGCAATTTTGTCGACTCCCCCAAGGGTATAAGAATAGCCTGGGGTTGTTTTCAGCAAGGGTAACAGTGTTACTCCAAAATTTGGATGAAGAAGCATTGTCCTATGTGGATGATATTTATCTGACGGACGATGACTTACCGAGGCACTTGACCAGGGTGAGCACCATTATTATGGGATTCGCCTCTGAGGGCTATAAATTAAATTTCAAGGAATCAAAAATTGCCCATCTCAATGTCCTGTTTCTGGGATATGAGCTGTCAAGTAAAGGAAAAAGCTTAGCAGCTAACCTTTTAGAAAAGTGTGCGCTGCTCCAACCTCCAAAAACATTAAAGAATTTACCATCAATTCTGGGATTCCTAAATTTTGGTCGAACATACATTTTGGATTACGCAGAAAGAGTAAAACCTTTCTACGACTTAATAAAACCTGATTTTTCAGTCAGACAATGGACACAGGAACATACAAATATCCTGCGTTCCCTACAGGAAGACATGATAGCTTCTAAACACTTACAGACACGCATAAACGTACGCAACTTAGTGATCCGAGTAATAGCGGGTCAATGCGGGTACACTTATTTAACTTTCAATGAAGGCGAAACACTACCAATCGCATACAAATCACACCTGTACACAAACGCAGAGATGCGTTTTACTTCAACAGAAAAAATCCTGACAGCAGTGCAGACCGCTGTAGCAAGAGAAAGAACTCTGGCTCAGGGAAAACGCATAATAGTTGTGACCCCAGTACCAGCCTTAGAGGCTGTTACCAAGGCTAGCATTCCAAATGCGAAAGCCTTACATCCCAGATGGATACAATGGGCTAATTCTCTTACTGCAACGGATGTTGAATACAGATTTGATCCAAGTTTAAAAACACAAGCATTTCTGCAATACGAACAAGAATATCCTCTACCAAATTAGATTTTGCCTCTAGATCAGTATGAATACATTATTTACACTGACGGATCTGCTCAACCAGCCATATGGAGCAAGCAAGCTTACAGCGCGGCGTGTGCAATCGTTAAAGGTCGCATGCGCGATGGAAAGTTCCATCCAAGTTGCACTAAAACGCAATCTCTAGGAGTCTGCACGGCGCAGTTGGCAGAATTAAAAGCACCGATACTGGCACTTGTAAATACGGAACACGAATTCCCCACACTAATTGTGTGTGATTCCTTTTACTGTGTACAGTCGTACAATGAATATTTACATCATTGGGAACAAAACGGGTTTAAAGACGCAAAAGGTGGCACAATTAAACATAAAATGCTATGGGAACAGGTAGTGGAGTTGAGAAACGAACTACCAAGGGCTCACGTGATACATACACTGAGTCATCAGCATGATGGCGTTCACGTTCAAGGGAATTCATTGGCTGATGAAGCCGCAAAGGGGGCTGCAATCACTCGTCCAAAAACGAGAATAGACGGCGAGATTTTGGTAGCTGTCAATGCTTCACGCAAAGGCAGCACAGCAGTACCTAAAAAATTTCCACTCAAGTACTCCTACAAGTTAGATGCACAAAACATTCCATATGCTCAGATTCCTGGAGTGGGGGATAGAGTAGTACCAAATATGGATCGTAGGCAAGGCTTAATTCTAGCAGCACACAAGGGTTTGGGTTCGGCGCATACAGGCGTTACAGCAACTATTTCTTTACTGAAAAAGCTACTGATGGCCAGGGTTAACAAAGCAGACCAAAGACTATGTCTTAAAGTGCGACATCTGCCAGCAGATGAAAGGCTCCACCATAACACGCTCAGTGCAGACACCATTATTAAAATCAGACAAACCTCTCACATGTGTGTATTTGGACCACTGCAGACCCCTACAATCTGATGGGGCAAACAAATATATCATGGTTGCAGTGGATTCCTGCTCTAGATTCCTATGGGTTTGGCCTCAGCGCTGTGCTGACGCTCGAACTGTTATAAAAGATTTGCGAGTCTTTATCGGCACATACGCAGTTGGCACGTTACATTCTGATCGTGGCCCTGCGTTTAGCTTGACGGCTTATAAAGAGGCCATGGAAGGAACGGGCGTAGCATTGCGGTACTCCTCTCCGTACCATCCTGAGGGAAATTCTGTTGTGGAGAGGAAAAACCGGGACTTAAAGCAATCTTTAACAGCTAGGGTATTAGGCAAAGGTGGTAGATGTGTCGATCACCTTTATGCGGTCCAACGAGCAATAAACAATCAGCCAAGAAGTTCTCTAGGGGGTGTCACTCCTTACGAGGTCCTATTTGGGACAAGAATGTGGGTACCTGATCTTGATTGTGAAGGCACAGTGGCGGATGAAAAACAATTTGATATCCATGATCGTTTGGCTGTTTTACAGGATCTAAATGTATCCAGGACACAACAAAGCAACGTCCACTTAAAACAGACCGCCACTGAGGAAGTCAAGGCAGTAACGGCAAGACCTGTCTGGATCCCAAAAGTCGGGGATCTGGTCAGAGAGAAGATTGCAGACAAGAAAGAATTTGGGCCATCCTACAGAAAGCCTGTACCGGTCCTAGCAGTCCAAGTCACAAGAACTGTACTTCTGCCGCCTCTTGCCGGAGAAAAGATTTGTCTCAATCGACCTAATCAAA
The DNA here is from genome assembly GCA_963921515.1 of Calotriton arnoldi. Classification (NCBI taxonomy): domain Eukaryota; kingdom Metazoa; phylum Chordata; class Amphibia; order Caudata; family Salamandridae; genus Calotriton; species Calotriton arnoldi. The sequence goes on from CAWUFW010022643.1 coordinate 69,842, forward strand.
CCACACTATGTGGCCGATACTAAACAGTAGGCCACGTGGACTCCACAGTAGCAGACGCCCTCCTCTCGCTACAATCCAAGAAGTTCAAACAGAAAGATTCATCACGTTTGAAGAGCCACCTGTACGGAATGAAGGACTAAGCAACAATGCTATGGAACTCATTCCACTTCAACAAGAAGTTCAACTTCAAGAAGAAAATCAACTAAACAACCAAGTTGCAATCAGACCGACTACAGACGTCTACGTCAACTTGCCTCGCCAAGAGCAAAATCCGATTTCAACAAATCCCGATGCAATTCCAACAATTGATCGAACTGCTTCTGGCTATTTCATGAACTTTGATACGTTTTCACTGGATCCAAGCGAGCCGGAAACGACGCCAGCCCAAAAAATCACTCAAACAGAAACTCATTGACTTTTTGAACTTTTTTAGAAAGACTTACCTGGTGTCACCTTGGATTGAACTATGGTATATCACTGGGATTCTATTTTTTTCTTTTCTGGCTAGGTTTAATTATAACTTTTAGTATGCTTATTAATGGAACATTTTTATCATTTTTAAATGTCCTTTTAAGACCATGTTTTTAGCTGTTTTTAAGAAAACTTTTTAAATTGTCCAGATTTTATGTATGGTCATTGTCATCCAATTCGAAAGTGGAGTGGGTGTTATGTTTCATATAGAGGCCCTAATATAGACGCGTTCATATATGCCGTATATGGTCATATTCGCATATGCCCTATTATGGTCATGCTCGTATATATGCCCTATTTTGGTCATAATCGTCTATGCCCTATTATAGTCATGATCTCCTATGCCCTAATTTAGGCATGATCTTTCACCTACATTAGTTCCCTACAGTACACAACGAGCTCTGAGGGTTGAACGTTATCTAGTCTGTGGTTAGAACACTGCAGGGTTTTTCCCGAACACAGGCCTACAATGTACTCATAAATTATGCATGAGCATTCACCAGCTACATCTCCTGAATAATATGTATGTACAAAGTTCACCCCTGACGTCTTCCTCATGTCTAACAAAGACCAATACAAACCATACTGAGGGACGAGACACTTTAGGGTATAAATACACCACATCTTGCCATGGTAAGATAGAGGGAACCGAGACTTCCATGCTGACACACTGACCAGAGACGCTGAGGCTCCTGCATGCAGTCACTCCAGCTGACAGCGGTCTAACCCAGCCCTTGCTGGGTGTCCAACTCGAGACCAGGACGGGGTCCCACACTCTCTCTATTCAGGTATGGGGGTTCGACTAAATCCTAGAGGGATTCTTGGCTCTTAGGCTTTTAGACCTACACATATGCTAGGTACACTCAGGTACATCTAGTTAGGCATCGTAGAAGTACGAGCACTTTCATAATGCTTTTTATATTCATGTATGTATTCATGATTATTGCAATATGGTAGAACTGTTCTATCCCTTTGCTTTTATCGTACTGCTGATAATATATCTCTGCTATTGTCTGCTGGTTGCTGCAGCACATATATTTTACACTAGAATAACAACTGTTCAATAAATACTTATTGAAACGCCCAGACTGTTTATTCTGTGTAACTCTCTGAGACAAACCGATTAAGTAAGCACGAGTGACTGAGCGAAAAGTAGTATATTGTTTTCACGATTCTGAGGAAGTAGGGTTGTCATGGTCTAAGGTTGCCAGGAACTAATCTCTCCCCGATAAGAGGAGATTCTAGTGGCACTGTGAGCTAGCTAATGCAAATCCGGCTAACATCCGCGGTGGGGGTGCACAGAATCAGTCTAACACCAAGCCCACAGTTTATGTTATCCAAATGCGCAGGTCCTGCAGGGGTACTATAGGAACTACACGACAGGAGTGATTACACGTATACATTGTATGAATATATACTTATATTTATGTATCCTGCCAATGTCCCAAAGTCAATGTCTCAGTGTCTTATGTGTGCAATTGAAACAATGATTTACTCACATATTGTGATACACATTTATTTGTTGTGTGGTGCATGAGTACATGTTTATTTATAGAAGTTGAATATCAATTTTGTCCCATGCTGATAATTTATAATTGCTATGAGACCCAGGATCATTTTTATGTCTTCTTTACGAGTACAGAGTGACAGACTCAAAATGAGGGTGTGTAGCCCAAGCATGTTATGTGGTTTATGTTGTATGTTTCGACTTACTGAGATGGAACTACTGATAGGTGAAAATAGTGACTAGACAGGTATTTTCTGGGGCACATTCCTAGCCCTGATGAAAGCCTGGGACACTTAGGGGCCTTCATCTAATAAGGGCTGAAAGAAGTAGACTTGAGTAGGGGTGCAGGGCCATAAGCCCCATGTATCACCCTAAAAACATGGTTTTTGTCCATACCAAAACCAACTAGTATTAAAAGGGATACATTGATGCTTTAGGTATTTTTAGTCTCCTGAAGTCCCCGGCAGACAACATTCTCAAAAGTGCTCCCTGGAACATGGTTGAGCCCATCCTGTTTTTTAGGGACGAGGATGTGACCCGATGATGAAGCATGCCACTACGAGAGTGGGTGCGAGTCCTAAAATAAAAACCAAAGAATTGTTTGTTACCTAACATTTGCCAATCTAGCTCTACAGACAATAAGGTTATAGGCTTACTTTTAGTGCATTGTATTTAGTTAGGGAGAAGGTATCCTATAGTCCTCAACTTCTCTCTCCCTTCCTGGACGTTTTGCCAATCCTTGTTCATACAGCGTTTAATGGGACAAATTTTAAACTCTATCAATAACAGTTGTTACAAATAATAAATGCATAGTCACAAAACATCTTGAATTTATGCTCCTATTTGAGCTCTGTAGCATGCCATTGGATCACCCATAAGACCAGACACAACAGACACTAAATGGATAATGAAGTGGGGCCCAATGAAAATAGCACATAAGTACTAAAATCAGGAGGAGTATATGATTCTGGTCACAAGGGGTTAACTGGTAGATGAATGATCAGGTTGTCTGGAGCTGCAAACCATGAGAATTGAATCAAGGGAAATAAATGAAATGCAACTCGAAAATCTGAAGCTGCAGATTAACTTCAGCAGTACAATATTAAAGAGGGATTAACATATAGAAAAGGGAATGGGGTTTTGCCCACCTGAGGAGACTCAGGCTACACAGCAGAACTATAATGATGACGGCATCTCCCAACATCTAAATAACAACCACCTCTGCTTCCATACATACTCCCTAGTGCTGTGGAAACTGGTTTTGCTTGATGAATGAACAGAACTGGGAAAAGAAAAATACACAATTGCAGAGAATGTAACAAGAATGTCCCAGAGGTGGGGGGCATGGCCTAGCGGGCAAACATGGTGGATGCACTGTAGGTGAGCTCCCTGCAGCCCCTTCTGTTATCCATCACCCTCCTGCCCATATAGCAATAACATATAGTTCCCTAGCCATACCAGAGACAGTGAAGGAGACCAGGAGTGCCTGGATACAGCGGGTTTGTCGGCGGTCCCCAGCTGAGCATTGGATGTACTGAGGAGGCCTAGCAGTGGCGGCCTAGGGGTCGTTGTCAGCGGCCAGACATTGTAGCTTCCGGGGGCCAAGCCCTGTGACGATGGGGGGCTGTGTTGGCTGTCAGTGTGAGCAGGCAGGGACGCAGCCTAGGTGCGGGCCGGGATCATCAGACCCCAGGAAGAAGCTCCAATACCCCGATGTAGAAGGTGATGGCTGGAGTTCTGGGAACTGACTCGATTGGCGCCATTTGGATCTGAGGCTGAGCTCAGTTTTGGCAGGATCCGGGGATCGGGCCCAGTGCAACCTGCACCGTCGTGCCCCCCAGGGCAGTGTGGGGGGCCCAGAGAGGCACAAGAAAGACAATATTTGACTTGCCCGGGCCGAGAAGGGGGGATTTGGGGGCCTGCCCAACGATCAAGGGGCACCTTGCGGCACTAGGAAATGGGAACATCCAAAATGTAAGGCATTTTTTGAAAGTTTGTTACTCACTATTTTAGACTGCATATAGTATCAGAGCGCTTCAATGCTGTTTAGGAAACGTATAAGCTGGAAATAGCCTTACTTCGTCAAGGGTACATGTCCGCTCTCACTCGAGCAGTGCCCCTGTCTCCCTGCAAGTTGAATTTGTCTCTGTTGGCTTCCTGGTTATAAACCCGCCCGTAAGAGACGTTCCTCCTCATGTGATGTAATGTTACATAATCGAGTATAACCCGTGGTATTTCTACATGCCTCGTTTTTACTCTTAAATATACTGACTACTCACATACTGTTCAGCGTCTATTCTGGTATCTTTGCCCCTTCACTGTGCTCCGGGGACAGCTCTCGTTCTACTTCAATAGGGAGCGTAAGACGTAGGTCACATGATTGGGACTGAAAAATAATAGTTCCGCACAAGTCCCTTTTAAAAATTCTCTCTCATCTCCCTTAGTTTAAGGGTTGTTTGTGTTAATAATCTCAGAATTGTGATGATATTATGCATCCCGCAATATCTTCTCTTTCTATAATGTGTGTCTCTACTATCAGGTTACAGGATGCCTGGTGCATTGTGGAACATTGAGTTTATGACTCATGTAAGTTATTGTGCATAGAGGCTTATTTTCAAGCATAAAGACCTATTTTACATGAAACATCACTCAGACAATTCTAGTCATCCAGTGAAGTTTCTAGGATCTAGGATTGTCTTGTTTATAGATAAATGTGCCTCCTAATTAATGGGGGTAGTAACATAATATACTGTTCCCTGGGATTGCTTTATTTAACCCTATTATGTGTGTGGAAAGTCTTTACACCCACCTCTGTTCTTTTTCAAACAAGATTCTCTCAACATATCTGTTCTCCGCAGTCACATGTTCCAAGACTGTCCATCTCATGTTATTAGGAGTGTGATGGTTGATTACGAAGTGATCTGCCATTTTGGTGGTGTTTCGTTTACATCTTAATGTGCTACTGTGTTCTATAATGAGTGTGCTTACTTTTCTGGTCATCATACTTATATATTTAAGGTTGCAGGGGCACATAATGAGATATATTACTTGTTTGGTGTTACAATTTGTCTGTTTTCTCAATTCCCATGGGGTGGTTAGTCCTAGATCCATCGTTTTGGCTGTAGATGTCAAGTGACAAACACTACATTGGCCACATGGATAGTGTCCTATTACTGGTGGAAGACCAAATAATGATTGTATTGTCTGTGTCTGTCTTTGTTGTTGTTTCGGTTTTGTGTGTACCAGACTATCCCGTAAGCTCTTTGCTCTTTTATGGGAGAATAGTGGTAAGTCCAACTTTCTGCTTCCTACATTTAATATTTTCCAATTGTGTTGACTTATTTTTTTAACTTGATAACATACTGTGTTGTATGTAGTGACACATACTAGGGACGGGTCAGCTTTTTCATGAGAAGAGATTTCCAAAAGTGAATCTCTGTTAGTTCCTTGCTCCTTTTATTGACCTTTGGATTATGTGCTCTGGATATTTCCTCGCTTTCAGCTTATTTGTCAGAGTCTCTGCTTCAGTTTTGAAATCTTTTACTTGGCTGCAGTTACGTCGTAGATGGAGAAATTGACCCAACAGTATTGGGTGAAACCTATCAAACCTAAGAACATTCTTTTTTGCTTTTGGTTTTTGATAGGTGTCTGTATGCAGCTTTCCATCATAACAGAAGACAGTAACATCCAAAAACACCAGCCTCTCCTTGCCTATGGTGTGGGTGAACTTGAGGTTCCTGTCCTGTCCATTTAGCCTGTCAACAAAATTCAGTGCTGACTCTCTGTCTCCTTTCCATATTGCAAAGATATCATTTATGTATCATCTTATTCAATATGGAACTGTAGTTATTAAAAGGATTCCTCTAATGTAATATACATTCCATTTCCAGATTATAGACATAAAGTCCAGCTACACTTGGAGCGAAAGCGCTTCCCATAGTTGTCCCATCAGTTTGGAGATATAGGGGCCGATTCCGATCTCGGCCGGTAGTGCTCCGAATCGGATTCGGTTTTACCGGATCCGATCCGGAGCCCTATTTTCCGACCGAGTCGTACGCGCGTCCGGGCGAGCGAGTACGATGCGTATTCGCCGACCGACTCGTCCGGGCGACCCGACCGCTCCGACCGACTGGTTCCCGGATCGTACTGCTCCGACCGACTCGCTCGGACCCGATTCGCACCGCGCAATGGAGACGTTTTCCGGCCGGGTAAGTACGATGCGCACCTCGACCGCTCCGACCGACTCGCGCCGTCCGACTCGAACTCGCTGTCGGAGCCGTACTTTGGGGGTCCGTGTCGGACCCCCTGTACGCGCACCCGTGTGAGGCGCACACAGGGGGACCCATGGGTCCCCCTACCTGTGCGTGTACGCCGCGAAGCGCTTTGCGGCGTACTCGCTGTAGGGGGCGCCCTTGTCCGCCTCGCACCCATTGAGGCAATGGGAGCCCGCGTACGCGTTGTACGACCGGCTCCCATTGAGTTCAATGGGAGTCCGACCGAATCGTGTCCGGTGGCATACGAAGGCATCGGACTCGTTCGGTCGGACTGCACGGGTCCGATTCGGTCGGAAATCTCTCCGAGGCCGGCTCGGTCGGAGAAATTACCGACACGAATCGGAATCGGCCCCTTAGTGTATTCTCAAATTTAACGAAATATTTTGCCAAGGCTAAACCTGCACATTCCATGATAAATTGTTTTGGTGTTGTGTACTGCCAGTCTTGTTTTTCTAGAGCTTTTCTTATCACTTCTAATGTGTCCTCCTGCGGGAGGCTAGTATACAGACTTTCCACATCAAGACTCATTAATAGGTGAGTCTGAGGCTCGTATTTGAGATCTTTAATCTGCAACAGTAAGTCTTTGGTGTCTTTTATGTATGTCTCTGTCCTTTGTAAAATTGGTTTCAAATAGAAATCACAAAATTGGGACAGTGGTTCCAACAGAGATCCAATGCCTGGCACTATTGGTCACCCAGGTGGGGGATCTTGATTTTTATGAACTTTTGGGAGCGTATAAAAATATGGTATTCGGGGACTTGTGTTTCTCAGGAAATCTCCCTATGACTTGGTTATCCACCCTTCAGTTTCCGCCTCTTCCACCATATTTGCAATTTCAAGTTTAAGTGAAAGTGTTGGGTTGGTATTGATAATTTTGGAGTTATGTTCATCACTTAGCAGTCGTATGCATTCCGTTTTGTAGGCATTGACCCTCTATATTACTACCCCTGCGCCCTTGTCAGTGGGTTTTATTATTAAATCGCTGTCATTCACTAGTTGTGTGATAGCCATCTTTTCTTGATTGCTTAGATTATAAAAGGTCTTTATTTTGTTTGGATACAAATTCTCAATTTCTGTGTAGACTGCCTTCTCAAAGGTCAATAATTATACTGATGTTGTGTGTGTAGGTGGGTAGTATGTCGATTTTTTCATAGGCCCGTATCTGAAGGGTCTTTGACATGATCTTGTTCACCAAAATGTGCCTTTAAGCGTAGTTTAATTTTCTCTTTTCAGCTATGATCATATAAGGAAAAGGTCATTCGCGTATTGTCTGTGTAATATCGTGCATACTCTCTACAAGATTAATCTGCATAAGCAAAAGGCTATTATTTGATTTCACGCAGGGTAACACAAGGTCCTGAAGAATGCCAAGTGACCCTTCGGCGCAATGCATTGGCTGAAACATGTCGACCTAAATTGACACCTGGGAGCATTATATCCTAAGAGTGTCACATCAGTTTTTTAACCTAGCCCTTAATCCTATATTATTAAAATTTCATGTTTAGGATTCAGAGGTTATTTTAATTCACCTACACCCCCTGCCTTCACCTATTTCTACCACTCTAAGAACTCCGCTTACCAACGCGTTGAGTCCACCCATACACATCCAGTGTTTGGTTGCGGGTCCAATGATGAAGCATGCCATGGGTGGTACCTGTGGGTAAGGACCCTAAAATATATATATATAAATATATTTATATATTTAGACACACAGGAATATTGTTAGAAAAGGTAACTAATAACCATACAATACTGAAAATCTGAGAAAATGTGAGGTGATCACCGATTTACCTGGGTCCCTGGACTTACCAATCTCAGATACATTGCACACATGCACCTTATGAACTTTTGGTTTCCCCTCCTTTTGTGTATTTACCATATTTATCCATGTCCAGTGACACATTAAGTGGGTGGGTATTTACTTATGATAAACCAATTGGAGTATCTTTTAAATTTTCCCCCTTTGTTGATATTGGTTTTCATATTTATCTTTTCTGTTGTTGTTGTCATATTGGTACATTGATTGTGCTATGTAGCAAGATTTTTAATGTATGAATTTTTAATGATTATATAATTAAATGACCTAAGTGTTTTTTTTAAATTCCTGTGGGAGCAAATTAGTTGGGGTGTTGTGACGTGATGTGAAGGCATATATTTTTAAGTGATCTATCAAGGGAAACCTTTAGTGCTTTTCGGTTTGCACTTATCCAGAACCACTAGCTAAAGCTATCAGGAATAGAGAGGAAATAAAGGGGGTTGAGTGTGGAGAAGAGACATTGAAAGTCACACTGTTAGCTGATGAAATTATAGTTTCCATTTCAGATCCACTGTCTTCCTTGCCATTACTACTAGAGGAACTGGATAGATACCAACAGTATATTGATTTAAAATACATACAGCTAAATCAGAAGCCCTCCTCCTCAATCCACTTCTACTCTGTAGGAGCTAACCAATGTTACCATCAGGAACCCCCAGATTTTTGCCCTATCTTTTTTTGCTGGCTGTAGAACTCTGTGCACTTTAACTCTGTTAACCAGTAGTAAACCACCTGTGCTCTCCTTTTTAACATGGTTTAACTGGTGGGCAGTCAAAATATCGAAAATAAAATTTTGATATACCATAATATCGAAGTTTAAATATCGAAGGGACAGAATATCGATGGGATAGAATATCGATGGACAGAATATCGACCCTAAGGTAAGTAATATCGAATTACTTAATATCGATGTCAATAATATCGAAGTTAGTAATATCGAAATCAAATATATCGATGTTACTAATATCGATGTTACTAATATCGATATTTGTATTATTGTTATGTATTTTGTTATGTTTTTAATATGTATGTGTTATATGTGTTTTTGTTACGTGTTTTAATTGTTTAAAAATATATGTATACAATTTTTCTATGTTAATAAATTTATTTTTTTAAGTTTTTTTTTTTTTTTTGTACTGTAGCGGGTTGTGGGTTTATAGGGGAATAGGGTGGGAAGTAATTTAATTATACTAAATTAATTATTAATTTTTAGGAATTATAAATTAATTTCAATTATTTTTTGCGTTTAAGTTCTGTAGCGGGTTGTGGGTTTATAGGGGAATAGGGTGGGAAGTAATTTAATTGTAATTAAGTTATAATTTATTTTAATTAATTGGTATTGATAAATATATTATTGTTAATTAATTAATAATTGGTAATTAATTTTTATTAATTGGTTATTATTTTTTATTAATTGATTAATTGATTATCATGTAATTTAAATGTAATTAAGTTATATTTATTTTAATTAATTGTTATTGATAATTATATAATTGTTAATTAATCAATAATTGGTAATTAATGTTAATTAATTGGTGATTAATTTTTATTAATTGATTAATTAATCATGTAATTTAAATGCAATTAATTTATAATTTATTTTAATTAATTGGTATTGATAATTATATTATTGTTAATTAATTGATAATTGGTAATCAATTATTAATTGGTAATTAATTTTTATTAATTAGTTATTAATTTTTATTAATTGATTAAGTGTGTTGTGCGTTTATAGGGGAATACTTTTGGAAGTAATTGAAATCTAATTAAGTAATTATTAAATTTATTTTTGGGTATTGATAATTAATTTATTGGATATTATTAATAGGTAATTTTTTTAAATTACAAATGTTTGGTTCTAAAAATTAATTTATTGTTGTTTTATCATTAATTGGTAATTAAATATTATTAAATATTATTTATTGATAAATGTAATTAATATATTAAGAATTATTTATTAGTTGATAATTAATGTTTAATTACTATTATTATTGGTATAAAAAAGCATTTAATTGTTCAATATTAGTTAATTGGTAATTAAGTTTTAATAATTTATATGTTTTTTGTTATTAGAAATATATTTAGTAATTAATATTGATTAATTATTATTTATTGGTATTTATTATTAATTTATTGTTAATACATTTTCTATTGGTAATTATGTTTTAAATAAATATTTATTGGTATTTGTTAAATAGTTTAGAGTTATTTAATAATTCATTAATTATTTTAAAAAATTAATTTATTTATAAGTATGTTATTTGTCACTTCTACGCTATCCAACACTTTCCCTACTGTTGCACTCTCTGGAGTGGGAATAGTAATTTTTACCCCTACGCTATCCAACACTTTCCCTACTGTTGCACTCCCTGGAGTGGGAATAGTAATTTCTACCCCTACGCTATCCAACACTTTCCCTACTGTTTGTCTTACTGGAGTGGGAATAGTCATTTTTACCCTCACGCTATCCAACACTTTCCCTACTGTTGCACTCACTGGAGTTAGAATAGTAATTTTTACCCTTACGCTATCCAACACTTTCCCTACTGTTGCACTCACTGGAGTTAGAATAGTAATTTTTACCCCTACGCTATCCAACACTTTCCCTACTGTTGCACTCTCTGGAGTGGGAATAGTAATTTTTACCCTTACGCTATCCAACACTTTCCCTACTGTTGCACTCACTGGAGTTAGAATAGTAATTTTTACCCCTACGCTATCCAACACTTTCCCTACTGTTGCACTCTCTGGAGTGGGAATAGTAATTTTATCCCCTCACCTATCCAACACTTTCCCTACTGTTGCACTCACTGGAGTTAGAATAGTAATTTTTACCCCTAGGCTATCCAACACTTTCCCTACTGTTGCACTCACTGGAGTGGGAATAGTAATTTTTACCCTTACGCTATCCAACACTTTCCCTACTGTTGCACTCTCTGGAGTGGGAATAGTAATTTTTACCCTTACGCTATCCAACACTTTCCCTACTGTTGCACTCACTGGAGTGGGAATAGTAATTTTTACCCTCACGCTATCCAACGCTTTCCCTACTGTTGCACTCCCTGGAGTGGGAATAGTAATTTCTACCCCTACGCTATCCAACACTTTCCCTACTGTTGCACTCACTGGAGTTAGAATAGTAATTTTTACCCCTACGCTATCCAACACTTTCCCTACTGTTGCACTCTCTGGAGTGGGAATAGTAATTTTTACCCCTACGCTATCCAACATTTTTCTTAGTGTTGTTTTTTTGGGAGTTGTAATAGTAGTTTTATTCCCTACGCTATTTAATATTTTTTGTATTATTTTAGTTAATATAGTATATAATTAATTTTAAAAATATTAAAAGTAAATTTAATTTTTTTAATTTGTTATACATAGGGGCACATTACGATACCCGGCGTAAATAATTCCGCCAGGCATGGAAGCGGCAAAAATCCGCCCGCACACACCGCCTGAACACCGACCACGCCATTACGATTACACAAACCGAATACCGCCATCGGCGGAAAAAGCACACAAAATACCGCCCGCCAACGTCCGAGTCGGAGACAAACCGCCCGCCACGGACGGAAACACGCACGACAACACAAAACAGCCCGCCCTCACGGCCGACACACCGCACGTGAAATTACGATCGCACCGACATGAGCGCGGAAAAACCACAAATATACCGCCCGCCAGTGCAAACAACGCCGATGAGAATCGACACGGCAGAAGCCATGGCGCCAACGTACCTGCACAGAAACCATCCGCACACAAAACCAATAGCACACAACATGGCCAACAAGTCCACACAGCAAGGCACGCACAAATACACAAGCACAGTACACATCCCGAAAACACCCCCCCGGACAAACAAAAAATACAAAGGCCAGAACCCCAGACACAACACACCTGAAAACAACAGACCATGAGGACACACCCACATAGGTGAGTACAAAAGCAGCACTCCCACAGACCACAACCCCTTGCTACATTGCAAACCAGAGAGGAGAGGAGAGGACACAGTGACACAGCAAGGACAGCAGCACACCACAGAAACGCACACATCACTACCACCACCACCACCACCACCACCAAACACCACCACCACCACCACCACCAAACACCGGCACCACAAACCCCCTGCACATTACACAACACACACCGCACCAGCACCACAAACATCATGGCACCACAAAGAATGCCCAAGTTCACGCCCATGGAGCTGACGGTCATGGTCGACGAGATCATCAAGGTGTACCCACAAATCTATGGGAACATGGTCCAGCACACACCACTAGCCACCAGAAACAGAATGTGGAACCGGATCGTAGACCAGGTCAATGCAGTCGGGACCCTGCCCAGGAACAGAGTCGAGATCAACAAACGTTGGAATGACGTAAAGAGCCTGGTCAAGAAGAAGGAGGGCAAAAACAGAGAGCTGGCTGCCGTCACTGGCGGAGGGAATCCCGCGCTCTTTAAGACCTTCAAAGCGTGGGAGGAGAAGGTGCGAGTCGTAATCCATCCGGAGATCCACGCCGGATTAGCAGGGGGAGTGGAGGCTGGTAAGTACAAACTAATGTATACCAGCACACCGCTATGTACTCACATGCACTACCACCATGCCACAGCTCCCAGGGACAAACACCCCCATGTCCAGCACACAATACACAACACATCACACACACATGCAACAGACACTACCACACACAGCCCAAACAGAACAACTGTAAGATGCGTGGGGACATGTGTACACTAAGCCAGCCACGTAACCACCAACAGGTCCCCAAATATGCCAGAAGCGCCACAACGAGCACCCACCACACCCATGTGTCCGCCACAGCTGCACTAACCGACAAGTAACAGGTAAGTGGCAGGAACACAAAGTGCAGTGGGTGGGACGGTGGACAGCCCAAGTACAACACACACCAGGCCCCAGTCCCACAGCACAGCAAGGAGGAGCATCCCCCACACCCCACAGCCACGTGTCAGCCACCGCAGTGCACAACGACAGCCGAAAGGCAGACATCACGGTCCACAGCAATCGGTGTCAGTGGGTATCCAGCCACCCCCACGACCCACAACACCCTCCCACCCCCACAGACCTGCAACATGGAGCACCCCCCGCTTAGAGCCATGTGGCATCCAGTACAGTGCACGCACGAACAACTTGCAGGTGGGAAACTGGACAGGGCTGGATTACTGGAGGCATGAGGACCATAACACGACCAACACATGGGACATGTCACGTAGCAGACGAACACGCAGCACCGCCCACCGTCACGAACAAGTGAACAATGTGCACACGGACATGAACAACAGACTCACACCCCACATGACCCATCACAGACATAGCAACACCCAAGGAGCCATGTCTGCATGCACAAGCCACACTGAATATAGTACCACACGGCAGCCACTGTGCAACTCATCACACACAACCGAAACACCATTGAAGTCCTGTCCATGTAGCCCCAACTGCCTGTCAACCACACACCCCACAACTACTCCTATGTAAGACAAACAACACTAGACGCAACAGAGCGGAACAACATAAATGCACACGAACACCACTGAACCCATCAAACACACAGACACACCATGCACAAACAACATACCATCCATCCCATCCGTCAGCCCCAGTCTCATGAAAGGCATGTCATCCGCACAGCTGCCACACATACAGCAGTCACGCTAAGATACATGCCCATGACCAACCATGTGCCAGAAGTCAATGAAGTGCACGACACACTGTGAGCAACAACACACAACATGGGCCACACCCCCCCGAGCACTGCAGTGATGCACATGGCACAGGGCAGCACGCACACCAAGGAGATGGGACAACTGCAATACGTTGGCTGGCACACAACCATCACTCACTCATAACGATGCGTCCAATGCCATGTCCAGTAATCACAACAGACAGCAAATATGCAGGCCATGTCAAGCATGCACACACCTCAAACCATGCACTGTCATGCTGCCACAACACATGTCACGTTCGGCACCCATGGCTCACAGCATGTACCCCAAAAGCATATTCCCTCCAAAATGCGAATCTGGGGCATGGCCCCCATGTTGCCATATGCGTTCCTAAGCGTTCCATTTGAACCCAAAAGCATATTCCCTCCCAAATGCGAATCTGGGGCATGGCCCCCATGTTGCCATATGCGTTCCTAAGCGTTCCATTTGAACCCCAAAAGCATATTCCCTCCCAAATGCGAATCTGGGGCATGGCCCCCATGTTGCCATATGCGTTCCTAAGCATTCCATTTGAACCCCAAAAGCATATTCCCTCCCAAATGCGAATCTGGGGCATGGCCCCCATGTTGCCATATGCGTTCCTAAGCGTTCCATTTGAACCCCAAAAGCATATTCCCTCCCAAATGCGAATCTGGGGCATGGCCCCCATGTTGCCATATGCGTTCCTAAGCGTTCCATTTGAACCCCAAAAGCATATTCCATCCCAAATGCGAATATGGGGCATGGCCCCCATGTTGCCATATGCGTTCCTAAGCGTTCCATTTGAACCCCAGAAGCATATTCCATCCCAAATGCGAATCTGGGGCATGGCCCCCATGTTGCCATATGCGTTCCTAAGCGTTCCATTTGAACCCCAAAAGCAAAGTACAAACCAGACCCAGGATGGGCCAGGAGCCCGCATACACCAGAGTCACAATAAGTAGGGGCACAGCAACACACCCATCGGCATGGCCAATCCGTCCCATGCCACATGTGCACAGCACACAGTCCCATTGCCAAGCACACACAACTACAGATGCTACAGCCACACACACGCCTCCGGGAAACCCATGTACGAGATTGCACGAACTGTCAATGTCAGACGACAAATACATACTTCGCCAGGTGCAACACAATAACAAATCTCATTCTCTCCACAGGTGACGAACTGCTGGATGCTGGGGATGGAGCCAGCAGCCAGCACAGCCAGCCTACAAGCCCCCAACGAGGACACACGGATCTGGAGGATCTGTCCTCCTCTTCGGACACGGACAACCAAGCAGGCCCATCTGGTGTGGCAGGGCCCAGCCGCTCCCCAGGACCCCTCCTACCCACCAACCCATCATCCAGGGCTGCTGAACATTCACAGCCCCCTGCTGCCACTGTCGTTGCGGCCACACCCACGGTCATTGTGGCCACTACCACTGCCGCAACCGCCACCATCGCCGCACCGACCACCACCGCCGCCACCACCGCCACGTCTTCGCTGGCACCAGCCCCAGCGCAGGTGGTGGCCCGGACGACTGGATCCACCCTGGGAGCCACAGCGAGGACCGTGGTGAGCAATGTGGCTAGTGGGCAGGCCGGTGGCAGCAGGACTGGTAGGAGGAGCAGGGTCAGGGAAACGCCAGCCTCCCCTGGGAGCCATGCCCTGCCTCACATGGCCAGAGTCCTTGGGGCCTATGAAGAGGCCCAAGGACAATGGGTCCGGTCTGCCTCAGACACGCGTGAGGTGCTGGGGGTGTTGAGGTCCATGGACGCCCGTATGGGCCAAATCGTGGACCTCATGGGACAGCTGGTGGTGGCGGTGAGGTCACAGCCAGGGACAGCAGCTCCCCTCCGCCACCACCTGCCGGGGCGCAGGGTGGAGCAGCAGTGTCCAGTTCCCCTGCGTCCACAGCCAGTGATCACACCTCAACCACCAGCATGTCGCAAGCAGGCACCCCCTCGCAAACGTGGAAGGGGCCGTCCGAAGAGGAAACAGATCTCCCGGGAGGACTTCGCACGCTCCAGTCGCAAGTGAGGCAGCCAGCCAGCCTTCCGCCAGCCTTCCTTGACCAGCCACTGCATTGACTTGGACTACGATCCCACTCCACACAGCCATCTGGATGGCATGTGTGTGTTGGACTATGGACATAGAACCAGTGGGTACACCCTGATCATCACGCAGCCATGACCGACAGCTCATTGTCACTGCACGCACCACTTTTGTCATCACCTTACACACAATCACATGTCACAGTTTGTAATAAATGCACCTTTTTCACTAACTGCTGTTTGTGCCCTGTGTCTTATTTGTACGGAATACAACGGCCACCTTGGGCGGAAAGGCACCTGATGCGTGGCATGGCATTTGAATCCGGAGGGCCTGTAGGGACCTAGGGGTGGGAGACAGAACAGGAGCACATTCAATGAGTGTGTCACACACCCATCACACAGTACATGTCAACAACTACAAGCAATGTACACACATCGCACAGAGCAATAGGGCACAATGCCACAGCCACCAACAGTGGCATACTACCCTGGCCATGGAGCGTTGACACACAGCACGCAGTGAACAAACGGCCACCCTGACACAGCACACACACACCTGCACAGATACAGCCACATCAGCCGTCGTACATGGACACTCACCGTCAAGTGAAGTAGCGGGCGATGAGCTGCTGCCGCACATTACCAGCTTCCTCCTCTCCGCTGTCCTCCTCACTCGAGCTGTCCTGGTCTGCGGGCTGGGGCCCTGGTTGATCTCCGTCATCCACGATGAGGGGGATCTGCTTCCGAATGGCCAGATTGTGCAGCATGCAGCACGCCACCACTATCCGGCACACCTTCTGTGGGGAGTACGCCAGCGCACCCCCGGTGCGGTCCAGGCACCTGAACCTGGACTTGAGGAGGCCAAAGGTACGCTCGACCACACGTCTGGTCCTCCCATGTGCCTCATTGTAGCGATCGTCTGCTGGGGTGCGAGGATTCCTCAATGGACTGAGCAGCCATGCCCCATTCGGATACGCAGAGTCACCTGGGTGTGAGGGACACAGAGAACCGTTGCTAATCCAACTGGACAGGGGACAGCATCGCACAGCCAGCACGCTACACCACTCCACATACTCACCGACAATACAGGCACGATCCTGTTGCATATTGGACATCAGTCGTGGCAAGATGCTGTTGCGCATTATGTGTGCGTCATGGGCCGAGCCTGGGAACTTTGCACACACGTGGGTGATCACCATGTCCGCAAGGCACACCACTTGCACATTCAGGGAGTGCGTGTGCTTCCTGTTGCGGTACAGGTGCTCAGTGGCCTGTGGTGGAACAAGGCCGACATGTGTGCAGTCAATGGCTCCAACGACGTGTGGGATTCTGCCAAGGGCATAGAATGCACCCTTCACTGCCGCCAATTCACGAGCCCTGGGGAAGCGGATGTACCTGTTCCGGTACAGCATCATGGCTGCCAGTACATCCCTCAGCACCTTGCTGAACATGGGCTGGGACATCCCTCCTCCAATGCCCACTGTGTGCTGGAATGACCCAGTGGCGAAGAAATGCATGGCGGCCATCACCTTAGCCGTGGGGGTGACAGCAGTCGGATACACCCTGCGGGGACGGAGATGGGGTTCTAACATGGCACACAGTCGATGCAGGGTTGGCCTGTCCAGCCGAAACTTCCTAATAACCTCTGTATCGTCCATGTCCGCCAGCAATTGGTATGGGCGGTCAATGTTCGGTCTCCGCCTAGGGAC
Organism: Calotriton arnoldi; assembly: GCA_963921515.1. NCBI lineage: Eukaryota > Metazoa > Chordata > Amphibia > Caudata > Salamandridae > Calotriton > Calotriton arnoldi. The sequence goes on from CAWUFW010022643.1 coordinate 87,386, forward strand.
AATGGCAGAGGACACATGTCAAAGCAACACGACACATAGCAATTTCGCATACACATCACTGACATGACTGAGTAAGCACAGGAGCCACAGCCCAGCTGTCAAGCTGGGACGGCACGGCCACAATACACTTACACAGGTCTCCCAACAATGGCAATGGCTAGTGATACAAACCACTGCCATGTGCATGCACATGGGGATCCAGGCCCCAATGACTTGCGGGGCGTGCTGATGGGGACTGACTGCATATCCGTCAAGCGGCAACGCCACGGCAACATGAATGTCTGCTGAGCATGGAACTGCTTCCGCGGCTGGATGAGTATGGCACACGACGACGACGATGTGGGCAGAGGCTGAGCGGCCAAAACAAGTGGGACCTGTGGCACGAGGGGATATGAGACAGTAGTAGGTGTCAGCACTGCACCCTATGTACAGCACTGTACGGATCACACCTCCCGAAACATTGACAGGTGTCCACATTGACAGCCCCATGCCAAGACGGCTGTGTGCTTGCAGTCACACGTCACAGGTGAGAGGTTACATTGCACGTGCCAGGTGGCAGTCGTACATAGTGGGAGCTGGCATGTGTGTGCATGTGTCTCCTGTTCAGGATCCACCAGATGGGCGCTGACTCTGTACTGACCATTGGACACAGCATGTTCCGTGGAAGGCTTGTGTGTGTGGGATGGTGGCACTGGATGTGCCGCCGTTGGGTGGGGGGCCATGCACAGGGCGGGTACGTCGATGATTGCGCATTGTTGGTCACGGTGGGTGCACCCACTAAGATGTGTTGCCCTGTGTTCAATTCCTATGTCCGCATGATGATGGACTGTAGATGTGGGCAGACTACACATTGGTCGATGTGCTGTCTATATGCATGTGCCTTCACACCAGGCACAGCTGCCCCTGCACATGTGACCCCTGCTGGACTCGCTGCTGGGTCTGTGGAGCTGATGCACCTTCTGCGCGTGGGGCGGGCAGCTCTCCTCACTTCCCTCATTGCGCATGTCATGACTTTGCCGCAGGTGACATGGATCATGGAGGGCCCACATGTACGCGTGGGTAGGCTACACATGATTGTACACTGGTCGCCACCCCCAGTCAGTGTTTCGAATGGGAAGGTTGTCGTGCTGGTGGTATGTTCGATGTGGCGGATGGGCGGGCCTAGGTGCGGGCTTACATTCCGGACATGGGGGGTAGTTGTATTGGCGACTAGTTGCAGTACACACGGGACACGTCTCTTCCTTTCCACATCTGGGTCATCCCTTGTACTAACTGACAGTGATACAGTCATCTTCGCCCCAGCCCTCATGTCCTCCCCTCGCTCCCCCAATATGCATGCTCACCTGCGAGGCTAGCGCTTGCACAGGCAGCCCCAAGCTCGCACCAGAGAGGGCAAGGAGTGTATGTGTGGGTCCAGTTGCACGAGTGGGCTGTCTCAGGGTATGATGTGTCGCGGGACGCCGTCCACCTGCGTGGTGCCCCAAATGGTGACCCGGCCTGCATGGACTATGCATCACAGTCTTCGCCTTCCGGATCCGCCACCTGCGACACCCAGTGGCTGTGGCTGCCCTTGCGGCCAGGCCGCGTCCGTCTGTGGCTGATGGCCCACACATTCACTCTTTGGCCTCTCTGGGGAGGGCTCGGGGGTGGTGGCGCACGCGCTTGCACTTAGTCGCAATGGCATGTGGCGTGGTTGGTATGATGGGCAATGGATGGGATGGTGCGAGCCACCTCCTGTGACGTCAGTGCTGCTCGTGCTGTGGTGCGTCCCCCCTACACTTCCATCTGACTTGTGCCATGCTAGACGTTGAGGTTCTATTGCCTGCGTGATATGACCAGGAGGAGCGCGAGGAGACCTCTCACACACCATGCTCCACTGCCATCCCGTGCCCTGTATCGCCTGTGCGGATTGACTATGTTGGGGTTACACCTGGTCGACTGGGGCTGTGTGTGCCTTGTCAGGGGCATGGCGGGCGCACAACAGGATCCAGCTTGTCCACAGAGGGTGGGCTGAGGTGCGCCTGGTACCGCTTTGTACGTGTGCCCGGCTGCTGTGCACACACGTGTTCACTCCCCCCGACAGGTGTCCTCTCACAATGCCCAGGGAAGCGGTGGTGTACTGTTCATGACCCCTCCCAACACGGCGTGCTCCAACTTGGCATGTGCGCATCTACCCGTCGCACCCACCCACCTGAGCACTGCGTCCATACGACTTCACACGACACATGTGTGTCTTCCACAGTAGTGCTACTCATTTGCGTTGACATCCAATACCAGTGGACTACATGGTCATGTCACGACTGCCGTGTACTTCACATACTCTCATCCTCTCTCATTCGTACTTGTGAAATGAGTCAGCGGAGACAGTTTTGGTTTCAAACATTATATTGAGTCTTCTGTCCTCTGTGATGCAGTATAGTGGACACTACTGGCAGCGGGATACATGTTGAGGATATACTGAGCATGATTGCAAATGGGATAGGGTGTGGGGTTACATGTGATTGGCTGTTGCATGTGGGATGTGGGCTTCAGAGTGACATCTGCTTGGCCAAGGCTGTGCTAATGTACATTTACGTATAGCTGCGGAGCTGCGGACTTTGACACAGACGGTATACATGTAGCCTACCAGACCGCTTGGCATCATGGGCACAGTCCATCTCAGTTCCATGTGACAGGTTTGCTGCGGTTGTTCCTCATGCACGCGTGCATGTGAGATGACATCAGGGCATGTGCTTGCGTGCATGCAGCGGCGTGCCACTTGTTGTTGCACTGTGGTGGTTACTGGACATGTCACAGTCACTGGGGTCGTGTTGTTGTTGTATGCACTTGTCGTCCATGCAAAGGTCCTGGTATGGGATTCCCGGGGCGGGGGTGGGAGGGGTGCAGCACCCACAGACTCCAGGCGACCTATTCATGTCCACTGAGCGGTGTGTGTGTCCATGGGCGCTGGATCCATGTCGTGTCCTGGTTGTTCGTGCAGTTCCGTCCATGTGGGTGCGATACACAGAGCCCATGCCACTGCCTCCCACGATGCATGCGGTGTTCCTGGATGTGATGGGGAACAGTGTGCATGTCCCGGTCATATCCGATGTCATGGCGATGTCGTTGATGGTGTGGTTACAGTTGCCGGTCGTTTGGTATGGCTGTTGTGGTGGTGACTGGCCAGTCCGTGCGGAAGCTAAGCATGGGTGCGGGGTTGGACATCATAGGTCACTCGGGGAACCTGCGTTGTGGTCCGACGTATTTACAGGTTGTCAGGTATGCGATGCCGTCCAGCAGGGCTTCCATGTCATTGGTGGTGTACATGTTTGCCAGCCAATGAAGCGGATGGTGGCTGTCAAGGTGTTGTTCGTAGGTTGTCCCTTGGAGGACCATGATGGGGCATGCTGGGTGACATTCGATGTAGCTGTTATCGATGATCCGTCGTGTGGAGGCACAGTGGTCCCATTTCAGTGCGGGTGCGATGTTGGCCACATACGCCATGCCCCCATAGGCAGAGCAGGCCCTGTCGTGTGCGTCCAGAGGGAGGAGTAGTGGTAGCAGGTCCGCCTTCAGACATGCCGGGTTGGAGAGGCATATCTCGACGGGATGCTGGTAGGGACACCTCCGACAGTAGAAGACGGGCATGACGCAGCTGAACAATGTGATGCGGTAAGTCAGTCGGTAACTTACGTTCAGCAGGGACAGGAGATCGCATCCCAATGTATGGCACAGGTTGGTTTTG